>OMKY01167885.1:16204-30558 GCA_900302395.1 Bregmaceros cantori
CGTTAATATTTTAAAGTAATTTATTTTAATTTTTATCACATTAACTCTGTGTAAGCTTGTACTTCACCATGTTCTACGCGGTGTTTCAAAACACTATGGTTATTATTTTACAAACAAATATTCATATTCAATCTTGGTGAAACTTTAGAAGAAGACTTGTCAAAAAAATACTTGGTCCGGCTTCTGCCAAACATCTTTGTTAGCACATTACCTTGTCCAGTTCTTATGAACGTCTTACAAAACAAAAACATATTCTTATGGAAATAAGAATGACACAAAATACATTTTGATAATGGAAAGTCTAAACCCAAATTTTCATTGAAAGTAGAGATCCTCTCCTTGACACTCATCTTTTCTCTTTCTTTTTGTTCAAGCACAATTTTCTCATTTTTCTTTGAGAAGGCAACTTTTTTATATAAGCCATAGGTGCAGCATCAAAATGTAATATATGGTCCTGTTTTATGCTGTGCAATGTGTGGAATAGTGCAGAAGGAAAAACGAACCACAAGGGGGTGGTGCCCGAACCCTTGAGTTTTCACCTTTTTTAATGAATGACACACTCAGACATGTGGGGCAGATGAGACCTTGTTTCTTGGTGCGATAGATGTTCTAGAACGATCGCTAGCACTAACCCTTGTCCCTCGACCACTGGCATGTTCACAGATACCTGGACAACTGGGAAACGAGTTCCATCTTGATTATACAGCCGGAACCATCATACACACGCTGGTATGAAACTATGAATACGCCCTTAAACTGAAAATGGTGGGCACTTAAAGGGTTAATGATGACAAAACACCTTGGACAATGTCTGGATGGATGTAAAACCTAGCAGGACTTTTTACTTTAGACTGTGCTTTTACTTCTACTTCATACCACTCTGAGAAGAAGGTATGAATGATATGAACGCCGTTCATGTAAGAATCTTCTTTTCCACAAAAAGTAATGAAAGAATCTTATTTGGCTGGTCTTTGCCTGTCCTTCAGTCAAAAAGATAAACATTGACTGGCACTGGGAATTGAACTTGTGTGAAACTGGCAGTGAGAGCGTTCAAATTGAAGTCTTTACTGTCACATCCAATTCTTTTTCCATCCCTTTGTTTGTAATTATTTTTACGGTTCATTGCAGGCCAGCTTTGGCTATGGTGCCATCTTCAAAACATGTCAGGGAAAAAAAATAAAGGGGAAACACAATGGACCCCTGAGAAATCATTATTAACCTCTGCAGTCAAAGTCAGCCATTGACTCTCATTAAAAGTCCTGACAGACATCACTGATTGCACAAACGAATCACTGTTGAGTGGAAGTTTTGTCATGATAATTGACAATTTGAAACCCTATATCCTTTTTTTGCATAATAGATGGCGAGACGAAACTAATTTACAATGTTTCTGAAGTCTCATTTAGAATAATTTGTTTCATTTAACCTGGAATGTTTACAACGATGTTTACATTGGAGGAGATTTCCCAAGTGATTTGCCTTTCGCTAATTTTAAAATAAAAAGGTCAACATGTCGATGGGTTTCCAAATGGATAGGGAAAGATCTCCGTAATGGGCCCACAACGTTTCAAGCATTGAACAAGTAATCATTTTTAATCACCGGGGGAGTAGTGGCCGGACTTGGTCGTTACCAGCAAATAGGCCCTGGCTCTTTTGTTGCTGATAAGGCCTCGGCTGTTTACCTATTATCACACAAACATAGAGGAATGGCATTGCTGGCATTGTAGACAGTTTAATGAAACGTTTTAATGAAATGAATGATTTCTAGCATAGGAATGTGTTAGATCAGTTTTGTACAAATGATGATACAATTATGGTTTGACTAGCGACTGGTAAATATGACTACATTGTAGGACTCATGTACACTGCATGGCAGTCGCACCACAGGCACACTTTGTGAAACATTTGTGTTTGTTACACATTCTTGCCGCTTGTAGTCATATTTCACATTCTCCGCTTGTAGCAGACTGTGTACGACGTTGGGTTATCCTTTGGAGGTGCCACTGCAGTGTTATTCTGTCAAGGGTCGATAGGTTGAGTACAGATCATTTGTAGATGTTGTCACATCATCGTTTGGGCTGTCTGCCTTGGCTTCTTTTGCTCCCTAATTTTGACTAATCGCTCGCGGAAGAGTTTTGTTAGGCACTTTATATTAGTTTTAGATTTGATGTTCTGTTGAGTTATTTTATTTCAAGAATTTTGATTTTTCCCTCCATTGCATTCCTTGGTTTTGGAATGTTTCAACTGTGTTACTCAATTTTGTTGTCCAATTTACACATTCAAGGCTGTGTAAGACTACTGACAGTTTGTAAGCATTGTAGATTCGGCCTTAATGTGTAGCAGAGTTTGATTTGTCAAATGGAGCCACACGCTATGCTGTGAATGGTCATTTGAGGCCATCAGTTTGTTCATGGCCAAGGTATACAAATTGTAATTTCTAAACATTGAGAGTGGCTTATATTTTGAATCCTTAGTCCAAACGTCTACGTGTAAAGATAAATCATGAAGCCCTGTCTCCCCCAACCCTCCCCCATCCAATGTAGTAATGTTTTAGAGGACACGACTAATATAAGATGGGGAGACATGACTTTTTAAGCCACAGCTGGAGTCTGGGGGATGTTTATTCAGCATTGTCAGGCAGTAGACGAGGAACAGCACAGCACGGGTCATTTAGATAAAGTCTGTCAGGCTGTGTAGGTCCGATTACATCACAATGGCAGGTTAAGATGAATGTGTCACAACCAGGGGGTCAGTGTAAAACAAGGTGTGAGGATTCACATCTTAGGACTAGAGGTCTGTCATAATCGGGGCTGGCTTTCTGGTGGGGTCGGTTAGACTACTTCATCCAGCCCCATACACTCTTGTGCTTAGTCCCACAGCTCACACATGGCTCGATTCCCGTCTCCAGGATAAGTGTTCTGCAGTTCTTCTTCCCCGCTTTCTTGCCCTCCCTTCACAATAAGCCTGGCAATGCCCAAAAAATAAAAAGTCAGTCATAATATTAAGTCCTGGCTGCTACAGCACAGCTGATCTCGTGAATTGATTACACGAGAAGACTACGGGAGTGATGATGATGATATGTATGTGCTGCACCAACTAAGAAGAATCTCTTCCTCCTGTCCATAGTAAAGTCCATAATTTCCCAATACCTTCAAGGGCATTACGAAATAAAAACCCATAATATTATTAACATTATTACCACTTTTTTCAACTTGCTCCCTTGATAATATATTTTGGTCATGCAGGTCAAAAGTTGTTTTGCTGGTTCTGTGGTGCATTCGGTAAGACACTCGCATCCAGCACATGTATAGTGCCTGCGGCTTAGTTCAGAAGACATTTCTGCAAAGTCTCTCTCATCCCACTTTCACACTAACCCAGTCAATAAAATGGGAACATGGTGTTTGTACTGGAAAAAGTAAATAGAACTAAACATTAAAAAGTCCTGCCTTGCATGGTACTGCACCATATTAAAAAAAGTAAAAAAAAAAAAAAAGGGTGATTAAGGAGGCGCGCGGTTGCCGAGCGCGTAGAGAGCACGTCATAGACCATAGGTCATAGACCATAGGTCTATGACGAGCAGTACCCCAGGTTTAATCCTGTCACTCATTTCGTAGATGAGATTCCATATTCCAACCAGGGAAAAAAATTGTGTGCCTCAGCCCTCTTGTTCCAGAGATATGAGTGTTCAATTATGGGTAAAAATGGACATTTCAGTGCTTGAAACTTAGAGAGAGAGGGACACACGGCGCGGCAGAGGGAGAGAGAGGGACATACGGCGCGGCAGAGGGAGAAAGAGAGGGAGAGGGACACACGGCGCGCGAGAGAGAGAGACGGAGACTGATCTATAACTTTGGGGAGCGGAGGAGGGAGTGGGACTGTCACTGAGGTCACCCGGGACTGTCACCGTGGCACCCGGGGGAGGGGGGCGGGGGGTTGAAGCTCCTGACGTGCATGCCGTCCGCTGTTCACGGCATATTGGCGTGTTTTCGCTCCAAGTGGAGGTGCCCCAAACATTACAATTCAAAGCGGCAAGGGGCGAATATGATGTTTTTTTTTTTTTGTCGGGGCAGGGTGGGTGCGGGGGGGTTGGCGCGATGATGTTGTGCAGTGTGCGTGAGTGTGACGTTTGAGTGGGAAATGAAGAACATCTTAGGCCGTCATATAAGGATTGCATCCTTTTCAAATCAACTCGGTTTCCCCTTCTTGTACAACTTGAAGAAATGTTTATTTATTGTTCACTCCTGTGTGCCCTGCCCTATACCTTTCCGCTCGTTTGGCAGGAGACGTGTGTATATGCGCGCGCGTGTTCGTGTGTGTGTACGCGCCCAAATGGTCGATGCCAGCGAGAGGGAACAGGTTATCAGTTATAGTCGGATGGTATTTTATTTCATGGTGCGGAGGCCGTGGCGCTCGTCATATTGTAATGGTTGGGCCGTCATGCAGACGTGCCTTCCTCGGTTTGCCTCCTGCTCCTAAGAGTAGAGGTGAAACGCTGCCTTACCCAGCGGATGTACTGGATCAGTACATTGTGTTAGTATTCATATTGTATGCGGTGGTCACTGCAGCTCCGGTCAGATATTGTGGAAACAACAGGCTTCCTCCTCCTCGTACTCGTACTCGTACTCATACTCCTACTACTACTAGTAGTAATAGTAGAGAGTACTATTACTCTCTTAGTTTATATTTGTGAGAAACGTTTGCCACGCGTTTGACAACACACCGTATTCACAGTGCAGGGAGTCAAAGCCACGCCCCCGTAGCAGCCGGTTATGGAATGTTTGTAATGCTGCCTGGTATGTAACCATCCTATCCGCCTCATATCAACCCGATATCAGTTTAGAAAAATACTAATTATTCACTTCTCTACGTTCTGTAAATGTTTTAGGAATATGAATTTTACCCAGCAGGTGGACAAGAATACCATGATGAAGTAGCAATGAAAAAATGTTACCGACGTCGCTAGGCGACGATGGCCATAGCAGCAAGGATTACTATAAACGTTGGTAGGCGACAACGGCCAGGAAAGAGTTAATCATTTAATCGCCCGATGAAATTAATGATTCATTGAATACATTTTGACATCCTTAGTGACTATCCATTTCCACGAAAGAGGCTTCTCAACCATGAGAGGAGATTGGTGATTGTCTTTCCTCTTTACCACATGTATCTACACAGCTCTATGTCAAGCTTTGTGGATTTGAATCCGCCAAGGACAATGACTGGGAGGGGAAACAATCTCACGGCGCTGCATGTGCTGTGATCTAAGCCACAGCAACAAGACTATGTATGGGGCTGGCTTGGAGTAGCGGGTTAACCGGCTGAGCCATGTGGCCAGCCCCAATATAGTCTTAATTTATTAAAAATACACATCTTATTTTTGTGCTTTTTAAATTGACTTTATTACATTCTCTCTGAACTATTTGCTTTGATTACTAATTTGGTTTATTTGAGTTTCATGAAGTACTCCCCTTGGTTATATTTATTTCCCTTGTTTTGTTTTCCAGGGATGTCTCATGTTAGCCTTTCATATAATGGCAAGAAAGAGTTGTCTGTGAGAATGTAATGAGAAATGACAGGCCATCATTAAGGCACATTTCAAAAGCGTTGAATTTGTTCCCCAGGGCAGAGACAGAAAACATCAAGTGGAGAAAGTGATGGAGCACCAAGCTACAAGACTGCATTACCATCACCTAAACGGATGTGGTATCTCGGATGGTTTGGGGCCAACATGTGCCAAGTATATTTTGGAAGGAATGGAAGACAATTATTGTTTTGATTGTTGGCTGTGATGTAATTCATTCACAACCTGTTATCCTCTCCCCAAATTCATTATATTGTGTTTTTCGGTGTCCTACTCCTCAGGCTACATCGTATTGGAAAACATGCAGCTCGACAGGACCCACATTGCTATCACTTTTATAAGCTGTAGTGCCTACGGTTTTCATGCAAGAATTCAGTCACAAGCTAATTCTTTTTTGACGTTCTCACACCAAATTAGCTGGTGTTGGAGGAATATGTGCCGGCATGATTTGTGTCGGAAATTAATTGCATTTGTCATTCACAACCAGCAATTTCCCTGGAATTGTAAGTCTAGTCTATTTACAGAATTACATTGTATATCCTTTGAATCAACTATGTCTAACACATTAATTTTCTGCTACTGTTAAATGATATAGCCTGGAACCATGCTGGATTAAATACATTTAAAAGATTTGCAACGCATGACGTTCTTTTCATTTTTCAAGTACTGTTATACAATAGTAATCCCCTATTAGATTCACTTGAACATTGAACATAATCAAATCAATCCAGCAAATAATTTAATGTGATTTTTCAATTCAATTCAGTGTGGTTTCAATGAGTTGAACAACTGCAGTTTATAGCAAATAATTTGTTCAAAATTATTTGCTTAATATTTGCATCCCATTGGGGATGTCACACAAATTAGTGTACAAGTGAATTTTTAAATTTATTTATGTTTTGGCACAAGTGCCGTTTTTCATTCTTTTCATTGTGAGAGATAGTGACAGGACTAAATTGGAAACTGGGATGAAGAGTCGGGGGGAGACATTGCAGAAAAGCCCGACAGGGGATTCTGAACACCGCTCTACCTATGGTCTGGGGGACGCTCTCTCTACCCGCTCGGCGTCCGCGCCCCTCCGTGAACAAGTGAATTTTATTCAATTTCTGATTTTAAGAGTACTGTTTAATGTTCCTTTTCCACTTGAAGAAAATCTAGTCAGCCTCTGACCAGATTTGGAGATGCCACAAGTGGGATATTTAAATTGACTGCTAATGATTTTATTGGGATGATCACAATTGAACTTACCCCATATATTTGGTCTCATATCTTCATCCCAATAATGTCTAATGCACATAGCATTGTTCAACTCCCACGGGAGATTATGCGTGTGTATTGAGCCAAACAAGGTATTTTTTATCGTTTTTTTTATCTGCAGGTGAAAAAATACATTTCAGAATGGGACCTATGGGCATTTGGAAAGCAATATGTGATTAAGGTAGTTAATCTTGCAGCAATTAAAAAGTAATTGTGTCTCAGAGAACGGATATGGGTGTGCTCTTAACTATGAAAGCAAACGTGGCATATACTGGATTGCCCTGTGTTCGACGGATGCTCCACATCCAGTGAAAACAAATTAATTTTCAATTAGTGTGATTTGTTCTGAGGAAGAAATTTGACACACTCTGGTGCGTCCATAATATTCCATGCAAGTCAATGAGGAGATAGAAGATCACTACTGCAGAATTCTTGTGTGGTACTTTTGTGTTAGTGTGTGTGTGTGTGTGTGTCAGTGGAGGGATGGGGAAATGTTTTGATTTGCAGGCCCCGTTGATTTCTAAAATGTGACAGGAGCCAGAGCATTTGGACATGCAAGGTAATTTATCAAAACTGGGCATTGAAAAAAAATGATGCACTTGAAGGTGTAACGTGAAAGAAACATTTACTGGAAAAATATCAATGGAATGGCTTTCAAAGTTTAAAACATATCAGTATCCAATTACTCCAAATACTCCAAATACTTTTGTATATGCTGGCTCTGTGGTGCGGTGCGTTCCCACTCTTTTCAAAGCACCTTCCACATGTGGAGTCCGAAGGTGAACGATAGGCGCCGCTAATAAAACTACTAAAACTAATAAAAGTAAATCAACAAAACGACCCACGGTATGAATGTTTTGTTACATTAGCGTCCGACTGGGTACATCCGAGTGAATGCAGGCCTCCCATTGGTCCATAAGAACACATGACGCATTCTGCAAATGAAACGCCATGTTGAGCATATTGAAAAACATGCTGAAGCAGCATGTAATGTAAATGTAATTTATCCAAACTGGATAAATTACATTTATCCAGTTTGTTAGTCATAGTGAATTATCGACATCAACCCTGGAAAAACAGGAAAACGTTTGGTCAAGTCCTCAGTCCTGGATGAAATATATTTCACACGGCCGCTTAAAAAAAACCGCAGGACAGCGGAGTACAAGTAAGACGCTGCTATAATGTTATAATAATGGAAGTGTCACTCGAGTTAGTGTAAAAATACATGTATCCAATACGCTCGTGAAGTTCATGTTTTCATTAGATATGCGGTCGGGTCCTCCCGTGATGTCCGCTGTTAGTCCGTGTGCGCACTCTTACCTGCTAAACTGCGCACCTGAATTCCTTAAGTCCGAATCGAGACCTAGCTTTTTGCTTGGATCTTTGGAGATAGTTTTGTTCGCTGTTTGCCACGCACTTGAATTCCATCGCATTCTCAACCAAAAATTAACTGACTATTCTGAAAAATCCAAAAGTCAGAATTTAATACTACAGGTGGGAATGCGACCTAAGACTTGCATCCAGCAAATGTATAGCATGGCTTGCATTGCGAGTTTTCTCCTCGCTGACATTTCTGCAATGTATTCCCCTGATCTCTCTTATCCCACTTTAACCCTATGAATAAAATCGGGAAAATGGTGTTTACAAACTTTTGTACACATTCATTTTATAGTTCATCCAATATGTTTGCATACAACTCTCATAAAACCAAATGGAAAAGGCCCAAATCACTTTAGACTAGTGTCCCATTTTTTGTGAAAACAATGATATGGAAAGGGTTAAAAGGGGAAATGAATGGAAAATTTGGCAGCTGGATTGGAAAGCCTAACGAGCTGTAATTTGTCTCTGTTGGTGACTCATTTGATTGAGTTTGCTACCAAATTACAACTCTGTAGACCCCATGTAGCTATTGGTATGTCCCTGAATATTTTTAAATTATTATTATTATTATTTTAGTTATTTTTGGGCACATGCCGTTTTTCATTCTTTATTGAGAGAAATAGTGACAGGATTCGGAAACTGGGATGAAAAGTCGGGGGAAGACATTGCAAGTAATGGCAAGACGGAAAGGGAATTAGAACCCACGGCACTGCATGACCTATCGTCCTAGCGCCCATTCTGCCCCGCGACCCCTGAATATTTATCGCTGATCCCAATTCTCTCATGTGCCCTATCAGTTCAGTAAAGTATTCTGATTCTGATATTAGGACACATGTTCAATTTAACCTATCATGTCGGGACATGGTTATCTTCCGTAGCCTTCTATATTAACCCCCTAGATAACTCCAATAATCTGCCATCTTTACTCACTATCAATCTTTTTTTTCTTTAAAGCTGGAAGTTATTAACCATTAGACTATTAACTCATTATACTATTTACATTATCTTCATATTGCAAACTTTTTGATGTCTCACTATCACCACTTATTGCAAATTGAACCCTGACATTTCCATATTTACTGACTTGTGCTACCATATTCAGTATGTGTGACGGGTGTGCAACGAAATGTAAGATACATATGAAAACAGTAAAATAATCTGATCTTTATAATCATAGGTTTATCACAATGTGCAACATTTTTAGAATTTTGCAATCACACAAAATATTTTTTTCAACTGGAATTGGGCTCAATGCAAACCTGTAGCATTAGCTTTGTCGTTCTAATGAGCATGCTCGCGTTATGGTTGTTCAGTACTCGAGTGCATAGAAATTGTTGTGGACGCCAACGCATGAGCAATATCATGGCCCGGGGTTGTTTTCTCGCATTTTTTAATCCTTTGTTTGACATTCCGCCTCGTGTGCGGTGAGCAGAGAGCCTAGTAGCCACATTGATTTGGACAGAAAATATGTATGTTTATGTTTCAGTTGAAAGCAGTCTCTCAATATGGAGATGTTCCCCATAATAACACCATATATCATCATCTTAATGGTCTTTCATTTCTTTTCTCTTTTAATCCCCCAGGGGGAGATTATTACTCTGCTCTCTAGCACGTGGATGCATCCAATGCAGAGGCTGAGGGCAGTATCTCACAAAACCTTGCCTGATGTCTGTGGATGATGGTTATCATTGCATGGGGCTCCACCCACCACTTTAACAGGGATATGGCTAGTTGAACACGCACTCACACATAATGATTTTTTAAGATCGCTCTCGGCTAGCTCGACCATTTTTACTGTGCTATGATTGGTTGTCTGATTCTGTGTTTTAATTTAAAAAAAAAGATCTGTGACATAATAAATGGAGGATGCTGTTTGGACACGTCAACATCTAACCCTAATGCATGCCTTCATTCATTATTTTTATCCGTTAGCGATGACTAACCTTGGGATCAATTTTTCTCTGGCTATCTTGAAATATTACTAGCAGTTTGCAACACCAGTCCATGGTGATTTGGCGAGAGCTCACTATTTCCTGCAGTGCAGCAACTCATTGTGGAGACTGTAATTTTAACAGCATTTGCAGTGTGGACAATTCCTTTGTTTGCTCTGACTTGATCCTGCAGTTTCCAAGGGCTCACCTTAGCTCTCTCTGTGTTTACCATTTCACTTGCAGCCGAGAGAAGGATTCTCACTGAATGCCAGCTCATTGTTGTTTACAAAGCAAAGTACAAAGTACCATCACGACTGTCCCTCACAATAAATTCCGTGCCGCTGCAAGTCCACAAAAGCCGGCAGACGCCATTTGTGCGAGTGCCTACGCCAGTCATCAGTTTTCCCACAGATATGGGAGTCGGCCAAATGAGAAAGCTAAGGGAGATTTTTGTTTGAGCAGAATGAGGGAGAGCCTTGACGTGCGCTTTAATCTCTGAGCGTCTAATGGCGTTCCACATTGTCGCAAATAACGCTGACGCGCGGCGGGAAAGCGTTCCTTGCTTGGGGATTAATAGGCAGGCGGACGTGCAAATGGATACCTCCCGAAATCCGATGGAAAGTGGTGTGTTGTGACAGCCGCACGCACCGCCCTGATGAATACACACCATTTATTGTTTTCTTAATGACCTCCAAGAGGAGGGGGAAGGGGCGTATACAAATAAATTCAAATACATTGTTGGGCAGGAAGGAAGAACGGTGGATATAATCCTTCATTTTTTTAGTTTTTCGAAGTTACCAGAGTTGCAAAGATTGACTTTTCAAGGCTTTTTAATAGTGACTTTGCATTTGCTAATGTTCTTTATAGCGATTTGGCATGTGTTGCCAGCTGTTGTGACAAATAGGTTGCTTATTTCGATTTTATTATATATTTTTAAATTAATTTAACTTTAGCATTCAGAGAGAGACAGGTAGTGCGTGAAAGAGGTAAAGAGACAGGCAGCGTGTGAGAGAGGAAGAGATACAGTGTGTGAGTAGGGGTGTTCGAGAGGTTCGAGAGTGTGTGAGAGAGGGATAGAGACAGGCAGTGTGTGATGAAAGGAGACAGGCACTGTGTGGGAGAGGGGGAGAGACAGGCAGTGTGTGAGAGAGGGAGAGACAGGCAGTGTGTGAGAGAGGGAGAGAGACAGGCAGTGTGTGAGAGAGGGAGAGAGACAGACAGTGTGTGATGAAAGGAGACAGGCAGTGTGTGAGAGAGGGAGAGAGCAGGCAGTGTGTGAGAGAGGGAGAGACGGGCAGAGTGTGAGAGAGGGAGAGACAGGTTGTGTGTGAGAGGAGGAGAGAGACAGGCAGTGTGTGAGAGGGGGAGAGAGAGGCAGTGTGTGAGAGAGGGAGAGACAGGCAGAGTGTGAGAGAGGGAGAGACAGGTTGTGTGTGAGAGGAGGGAGAGAGACAGGCAGTGTGTGAGAGGGGGAGAGAGACGGGCAGTGTGTGAGAGAGGGAGAGAGACAGGCTGTGTGTGAGAGAGGGAGGAGACAGGCAGTGTGTGAGAGAGGGAGAGAGACAGGCAGTGTGTGAGAGAGGGAGAGAGACAGGCAGTGTGTGAGAGAGGGAGAGAGAGGGGTAGTGTGAGAGAGAGAGAGAGAGACAGACAGAGTGTGAGAGAGGGAGAGACAGGCTGTGTGTGAGAGAGGGAGAGAGACTGGCAGAGTGTGAGAGAGGGAGAGACAGGCTGTGTGTGAGAGAGGGAGAGAGACAGGCAGTGTGTGAGAGAGGGAGAGATACGGGCAGTGTGTGAGAGAGGGAGAGAGACAGGCAGTGTGTGAGAGAGGGAGAGACGGGCAGTGTGTGAGAGAGGAAGAGAGACAGGCAGTGTGTGTGAGAGAGAGAGAGAGGCAGTGTGTGAGAGAGGGAGAGAAAGACACAGTGTGTGAGAGAGGTAGAGAGAAGCAAGCAGCGTGTGAGAGGGAATGAAAAAAGAGAGATCTACATCCCCCTGTGTGAATTGCTGATGTTGGCTGTTGTGTATGTTGCACTAAGCATGCATGTTGTTATCATCGTTGTGTGTGTGTGTGTGTGTGTGGGTTGTGACGGTAATACAAAAACCTGATCCACTTTGTTGTCTTTCCAGTCTCTCAATCTTCTTGTCTTTTGGATTTCCCCTCTACCTGCTGGTAGCTAATCCCCACAGCCCAGCCACCCAGCTGGTCCTGAGCTGCAGCAAACCGTGGTGTTTATAAATCCCCACAAAAGCAGCAGATTCGGACTATTGACTAACACCATGTGTAACAACTGTGGCATCCAGGCACGACTCTCATGGGAGAGGGCAGCTGGTGAATATCATGTCAATGTGATGTCTTCACAACATCCTTTTATCTTTTTTAGCATAATGTTTGAGTGTACACCAAGGGGTGCTCGTAGCTCAAATATGACCAGGGCTCAATTGGAGGGGGAGCGCCGGCAGCTTTAACATAGTAACATAGTATGTTAGTATACTACAGGGCTGGCCAACTGGTTGGAGAGCAAGAGCCACGTATCTGACTATGTTACGGCAAAGAGCCACATCGGCACATGGGCCTGTGAACGAGAGAGAGATAGAATGAGAGAGAGAACACGAGGGCACCTGTAGAGAAATGTACGTGCTTGTAAACAGACTGTCCTGAAGAAAGCAAAAGTGAAAGTTAAGCGAACGGCAGGAGAAAGACAAGGAAAGACTGAAAAGTTGGACATTTCACACACACACAGGCTCAGTGAATATGTGTGTGTGTTATACAGCTCTGATTAGCAACAGAGTAGTTTAAATTGATTAATAATTGTAATGTATTAATCACACACCTCTACTACTAACCATTAATTGAGTCAATCAACTTACAAAAAAAATAAATAAATGGGGTGGGCTTCAAAGAGCCACAGGACATCAGGGAAAGAGACACATCCAGCCTGCGAGCCGTAAGTTGGACACCCTTAGTATACTAGCTCCCCCACCCGGGAGCTACTTGCCCACTGGACTCGGATTTATTATAACATTGTCTGTTTCAAGTGTTTCTAAAAGGTATGTGTGCAGTGTTCCCTAATATGTTGAGTTTGTACCTGAAACCAAGAGTTAATTAAAGGCACCAGCTTTTACCTTGTAACGTAGAGATGGGTAGCTGCTAACATGGGGTATCAATACTCTATCTGGCAATTCATGGTTCTGTGTGGTTTGGGACGTCCATGGGGGAGGACCGGTAAAGGTCAGTCCGATTCTGAGGAGGATCCAAAAGAACAAAGGTTAGCCGAGTGTGACGGGTGTGCAAAGAGCCAGGGGTTGCTGCACACACAAGGTAGAGTACACGGCACATAATGCATCATGGGAGAAAAACATTACCATCTCACTAACCCCAGTGCTCTATGTAGTTATTTTTTTCGGACTTCATTGACAGTGCTAGTGTGAAAGTGCGACTAGAGAGCGCGGACTAGCGGACGTGCAGTATATGACTGTGAGCGGAAGCGATCTCGCGGTGCTGTGTGTGCTGTGGTCCCAAGCCACAGTGACGAGATTATTTATGGGGCTGCCTTGGCACAGTGTTGTTAACCGCTACACCATGGACCCAGCCTCCAGGTGTTCTCTATATAACCCACTCGATTGCCGTGCAGCAACTGAATTCAGTCACTGTGTTTGCTTACTAGCGCAATAACTTTTGAAGGGGTGGATTTGTCCCAGATTCAGCGTGGTTATGCTCTAGGGTAGATTAGATTTTGAAGGCCGATTCTTTCAAGATGGCTGAATTCAAGATGGCCACATTTTTGTTTGGTCCATAACTTTTGATCAGGTGGATGGATGTTTTTTGTTTTGGATGCTCTTTGTTTTCGGGTATACACCTTTAGTAGTCGGGACTACTGCCTAGGCCTAGTTTTCATTGGAGTTTGCTGTGTTCAGTGCTGCTCAGCCAAGGTCACCTTAGTGAACTCACTCTCCCTGCTGTGGTTCACTTTTGGCCGTGCTGACTTCAGAACATATTTGTTTGGTACAGATCAGTACACAGTAATCTCTTATGAATGATTGAAAATGATTCAAGGTCAGCTACGCATCTCTGTTGGAATTTGCCATCCAGATCGACCATCTTGCGCGAGCGGCGGGTGTTGGCAGCCTCCGCTGTGCTTGAATCAAATACAAACTAATGTTACATGATGCAGGCTTTGATAAGGATACTTTATACTTAAAAA
>OMKY01167886.1:0-16354 GCA_900302395.1 Bregmaceros cantori
AGTTGGTGTGTGTATGTTGACAGATCACAGATGTATGTAACGGCAGCACGGCTGCAGTGAGTCGCTCGCCTCGCTACTGTGTGTGTGTGTGTGTGTGTGTGTGTGTGTGTGTGTGTGTGTGTGTGTGTGTATGTGTGTGACGCGGCCGTTAAATTTTTGATTCGAATTGAAACACTGCATTTCAGCCGAAGGAACGAAATTAACCGTTCCAGGAACTATATTTTTTTTGTTCTAACCGGTTCATGAACGTCAATTTATTGGTGGAACACATAAGCAGAAACGTTATAATTCCGTTTCTGTTCGGAACGAACCGATTGGAAAAAAATATTGTTTCAAAGCCCTGATTCAGAGTGAAATAAATGTGTTCCTTGCCACACAGGACGAGTATTAAATTCTTCATTGGGGAGTCCAAAGTCCATCACACTGGCAGAGTCTCTGAACAGTGGCCTCCAGACTCTGTCCACTAAGAAGATTGCCATCTCTCCTCTCAAGTCGCCCAGCAAGGTGTGGAATGTTGAAACTCAATCATTCAATTTAGCTTTTGTCAAGACTTTGCTGATTTTTTCCTCCGAAAGTAGAGATCCTCTGAATTACAAAAAAGCTCTTATGTTTAGCTGGGGGATGTCATGCTCAAAGATTAAATATTTACAAAATCATTCATTATTGCTAGCCCATTCTCTATTCCCTAGCCGTCCCCAAGACTGACTGATTGAATAATCTATTATCATTGGTTCAATCGGTTGCAGCTCTTAATCGGTGGACCTTCATATATATCTGATCTGGAGTTGAATAATATTATTTTTCTGGTCAGCTCACTGTGGTGTCGGTGGCCTCCCAGACGGCGGGTTCAGCCCAGAAGTCGCTGGCGGTGCCAGTGAACGTGGCACTGGGCCAGCAGATCCTGGCTGTGCACCCAGGATCTCCGTCTAAGGTGGGCGGCAACCCAGCTGCACAGGTAAGGTTGTGATTTTGTTATGTTGTGGTTCTGACCTTTATCTTCAATAGGGATGTGTTGAAATGATTCATCATTTTTTTAGATTAATTGCTGGCTTCAATTAAATCAAATGGTTTCAGAAGTGTGCAATAATTGTACTTATAATACTGTCTTGAAACCTTTTGCAGTTTTCCAGTTTGCATCTACACACATTTTCATAATTAATCAAATATTCCTTGAAGCAATTATACTGTTTCTTATTCCTAATATACATATCTAACCTTTTAAAGTAAAGTCCATCCCTGATTCACTAATCTTCTTAGACTTCTCTATGACCTTTATGGCCAGGTTGCTGTCTGTGAATCGAAATGTTTATCATCCATCACCAACTTCTTTGCCAATTTTGATTACTGTGTTCCATGATTTTCTTGTCTTTTTTGCCTTTTTACAGACCATGCATCTTTTAAACAAAGGCATGCACATACTAAAGTCGCTCGTTGACTACAGTCGCTGGACATAACATTTGTCTGGGATGGGGGGTGACGGGTGGTGTGTACGTGTGTTGCCGCAGGGAGAGAGAATGCAAAAAGACTTCAGAGTTGTTGGTCAACCTTCGATATCCCCCACTCCCCAGGGAGGAGTGTGTTTGATTTCTTTTTAATGGGCGTAATCATTTGTTAACGGGAATCGGTATACGTTAATATACCGCCATCTTTCCTCCCAGGCGCTGAAACCAGTGCAGGCAGTGGGATCCCAATATAAAACAATCATCCCCCTGGCCTCACAACAACATATACAGGTAAGGGAATCCTCAGTCACTTGGGATGCTATCACAATTTTATTTTATTACGTTATGCTACTGTTCAGCCATAATATTTTAACTCTCCTTCTGTACCAAGGAAAAAGTTGTAAGCACAATTTTCCTAGAAGAGCTCCTCCTCGGAAAATTGCAGAGATCCTGTTATTTTATATTACAGGGTGTTATGTTCCGATATTTGGTGGGGCAGACAAAGACAAACCTGCCCGTTTTCATTAAAATGTTCCAAGTATTTCAAAATGTTACATATGCGCCTACAGCCATGCGTTGAAAAATAAGCTTTTGTGCCTGCATTTTGACTTATCCCTTGCTCCCAACAGGGATGCTTGCAAAACGTATGAATCCTATTACTTGTGATTCGAGACCAGGTTGAAACAACACCACACCCCTCTCTTTGGTGCAAGTGGTGAAAGTGTGTGTGTGTGTGTGTGTGTGTGTGTGTGTGTGTGTGTGTGTGTGTGTGTGTGTGTGAGATTGTGTTTTCTACTCACTAGTGGTAACTGAGGTGAGGCTGTTTGTTCCACTTACAGGTGCCTGGCAGTCGCTTCCACTATGTGCGCCTGGTCACCTCCTCGACAGCTGGCGGAGGAACACTGTCCACCGCTTCACCACCCGCCACTGCCACTATGCACACAGGTTGGCTAGGGAGATTTTTACTATATATTGTATTATTTACAATTAAACTTGATCACAATGTTTTCAACTTGAAAGGGGAACACAAAAAGAGTTACTTTTATATGTATTGAATATTCCTTAATGAGGAAAATTTTGAAAAATTGAGCCTTATTTCTGTGAGGAAGCGGGGCAAGTGAGCGCATTGCAGAGCCGGGTTTCGGTGGCCAGAGCGTTGAATGTTTCTAAATGTCTTCAGTTTGAGGGGTCCGAGCGGGAGTTTCAGCGCTTACCATGTCTGCATACATGTGCATGCATTTTCATTTCCATTATTGACCGCTGCGCCGCACGTATCAGCATGCTATTTTGGTAGAATTTAAAAAGGGAAGATTTGTCAGAGAAATCCAATTTGCCCTGGGGTGAATTAAAGCCATTTCCACAGTGTAATTTAGTCATGTGAGGGTCAATTTGATATTTGCATCTGCTATGTCGAGTCAACCCCTTTTTGCATGGGGTGAAGAATTGAAGCCATTAAATAGGCTTATTTGTCATATAGTTATGAGCATAGTTTATGCAGCATCAATCCTTTTTCAGTCAGAATTGCATTGGTATAATTATGTCGGGCCATTTAATTTTTAATTTTTATGTTAAATCGGGGGCCATATCCGGAACCAAGATGGCGATTGTGGTACTTCATGTGATGCATTAGTGTTGATGAAATGCAACATAATCAAATATAACATATGCTCGCCTCCCAATTGTTAAATATTAATACATTTCTGTTCCTTTTTAATTATGCAATGATAATGTTGAATCGTTATTAAATAGTCACGATTACGATATTTTGCACGGAAGATGCACGGAAATATGCATTAATTTGCTTTTCACTTCGTTCCCACAGCCCAGCCAGTCATGGTGAACACAGGAGCGGTACGGATGTCTGTGCCCATCGCTCCAGCACACAATGTCAAGGTTGGTCATTTTTCAAATGTTGCATCATATATCAACATCATCACCAACGACTACTAATGTCACACACACAAAAATACAATTTTACAGACACTGTGTTAATCCCAATGTATTTAAACGTTGCAGCCGCAGGCAGCCAAGTCTCTGGCACCATCGGCTCAGGTCGTGAGTAGTGCTCCCACCCAGCAGCGACTCATCATGCCAGCCACCCCTCTTCCTCAGATTCAGCCTAACTTCACCAATCTGCCACCAGGCACCACCGTGCTCACGCCTGCCCCCGGTGGTGGGAACGTGGGCTACGCTGTGGTTCCTGCACAGTATGTCACGCAGGTGGGCGTCATGTACCATGGAATGCTTTTAGGGTCACTAGACATGTGAATTCTATGTGCCTTATGTTTCATCAGCTACCGTAGTGTTATGTAATGCATGAGGTTTCCCCTTGATTGTCGAAGATTTTTATCCTGAGTTAGCAGCTCCAACATGTGTCTCTTTCAAGGGAGTAGGCATAGGCGAGCAGCACTCTGCAGACATTTTGAACTTTTCCTGTGGCTGCTGGTAATCCAACTGAACTGGATGCAGTTCAGTAATTTCAATAGCCAGCAACTTGCCGCTCTTTCCCAGCACTGTGAAGTTAGACTCAAAGAGATAAATCTAGTGTCAACTGTCAATACCTGCCCTATGGATGGAGTAGAGGAGCTGAATTTCTACATTCACACACGTGAACTACATTTCCTAGAATGCCTGGGCAAGATGGCTGCCGCCAATTGGCTGATTGAAGCCAGCTGGGACATGGGGTGGGGGTGCTCACTCACTGCTACCATGCATGCATTTCCATTTAAGCAAGATCCATTTAAAAGTTGCTCAGAGACACCAATGGTCGGTGAATATACCACTTCTTTTAATTTAGTAATCAAAATACTTACCTAGAAATACTTACTTTGTACCTAATAAGCTTCTTAATTTGTTTTAACTTTTAGCAAACATTAAACTATACGCTTTGGCTTATTATTGAATTATTCAAACATTAAGCCATAATGTTTGAATAATTCAATGATAAACCAAAGCTTATAGTTTAATGTTTGCTAAAAGTTAAGTTTGGCTCTTTCTCCAAAGTCTAAATTCAATCTACAGTAGTGTAACCATACTTTCCTTACTCCATTTGTGTTAATACAATTAATTATATACCTTTTATTTATATTAATTAATTAAGTGTACTAGTTATACTTATTATACCTTATTCCATTTGGTTCAGTTTTTTATGTTCAAAAATGGTAATGAATTTGAGAGTAATACCTTGGATTTGTCTGTCATGTCATGTTTAACCGAATTGAACTTTCCGATTCCTTAATGGACAAATTACACGATTGATTAATTAAATAATTAAGTAAAGTACATTATTAATTAAATGACTAATTTTTTACTTCCTTAAAGGCAAATTATTTTAAATTACTTTACTTGCATTCCTTACATTAGGATTTACTTGTTTCATTTACTAAAATGGCTAGTTCCAGTGCATTCACATGCATCCAAATTTCCGAATTTAAATGTCTAGACTCATTTTGGAAGGCAATGCTTGCTTGTCTGGACCATTATTTAAAGATTTGAAACATGGGGTTTGGAAGTTGACAGATAGTTAACGATATTTTATTGCCTGTTTGAATTAAATATGATTAGATTAAATGATTATTTAGAAGCACAGCAGAATTTGTGAAGCCTTGTTTGAAAATCCCTGTGTGATTCAATTGTAAACGCTTCTCTCTCTTTGAAGGTTAACAACCTGCTAATGAATGTCCAAGATCAACTAAAGGAGCCAACAGAAAACTGAATGTTGGTGAAATAAAAGGTTGAATTATAAATAAATATGAAACTGCACTCCTCACCCACCAATGCCTCTTTGGACCGGCCCCCTCCTACCTCAATGAGCTCATTTGTCCCAAATCCTCCACCCGCTCTTCCGGCACCCACCACGTGGCTGTCCCTAAAGCCAATCTTCCGACTATGGGCGACCGGGCGTTCACCTGTGCAGGCCCCAGACTCTGGAACACTCTTCCCCTGCGCTCCCCCCAATCTTCGGGCAGTTTTTAAAAAGGACTGAAAACGTACCTTTTTAGCAAAGCTTTTTCGTTGTAGCCTGTTTATTTTCTTTTCTTTTTTTAAAAGACTTTTTATTATTTTAACTGTAGCACTTTATGGTTCTCTGAATTTATAACCTGCGTTATAAATTAAATGTATTATTAGTACTATTATTATTATTATTATCAAGTTGTCCGTGTGTCCATGTTCGGACAATTTTTACCAGGGCTCTGAACCGGTTCAAGAAACGAAAACCGGAAACGAACGGAAATGTATGGAATTTTACGAGGAGCGGAAACTGAAACGAAAAAAGACGTATTCAAATGTTCCGGAACAGAAACGGAACATTATGAAATCCACAAAACCGGTTAAAAACGTTTTTTTTTTCTTTTTTTTTTTGGTTCCCTATATATTTGAACATTTCCTATGTCTGGGAGACTATTTCCGGTTGTGCATGCATCCAACTTTCACTGTCAGTCATCAAGCCCCATGCATCTGGGGCTCCATCATGTGGACTGATGAGGAAGTGAATGTAAAGGCACTTTAAACCCCCTTTTAATGTTAGTGATGTTAATGTAATGTTAATGTACAGTTACACAGAAGTTTGAAAGTCCACCAAATATATTTTGTATAAACTATATCTAAACTTAATATTGCACAATATGAGGAACTTTAAGAACGAACAAAATTTGTGTGTTCCGAACCGGTTCAGGACCGATATTTTGGTGGCGGAACGGTTCCGAGAACGAAAACGTTAAACAGAGACCTGCCTGAACCGTTCGGAACGGAACGTTTCAAAAATAATTCCGTTTTCAAGCCCTGCTATTTACATCTCCATCGGTTCCAGTTGCAGAGTGTGTCTAGAAAAACTGTTGACAGAAAATGTGACATTTTACAAACTGACTCAAAATGTAAAAGTAGTCTATGTAAGGGAAGTGACACGTAATAACTGTGTTATGTCCTCAGCTCCAGCAGTCCTCGTTGGTGAGCATGGCCAGCAGCTCAAGTTTCCATGCCCCTCATGGCGTGCAGACTCAAGCTAAGATGCCAGTTAATGGGTAAGAATTAAGCACAGGCTTTTAATCCTGTGATAATATGAATACTAATATTAACATTTATGTGCCCAGCATTTTGGCAACAAGAAATCTCTACTAACTTTTGAAGGCCTACCAAATATTCTGTATTTATAAGCGTGCCTTTTGTACCATCGTAACAGTTGGGTGTTGCAGAATATAATGTTAAGGATGTCCCGACCACTTTTTTTCCTTCAAATCTTATATTGAAATAGTCTTGACGTTTCTAAACCAAACTCCATGTATGACCTTGTCCATCTACATCGGTGATACAGCAGCCTGAATTTACTCCTTTTTAGGGAAGGGAGGGGGGGGGTCACTGACATTGTCTAGAGGACACCAGGACTTGCTTGACAATTAAGTGCCATCCATACTCCATCTCCAAACACCTTATCACTCGTCCCTACTTATATTCTCCCAGACAAGTGTTTCTATACAGATTCACTGCCGTGAAATTGTGTGTGACATGTGATATCTGTCAAATCCTTGCCTGAGTGTAGTTTCCTGTATTTTCAGCCTCAACACAACACTCGATTCATCGACAAGACCTCGAAAACCCTGCAACTGCACCAAGTCTCAGTGTCTCAAGTTGTGAGTAACTCTTTAACCCTATGGCTTAGTTGATTGCCTGAGTCTAGCCATTGTTTTCAGTGGCACCACCCATTAGGCCAGCTGCTAGCGCTTATTTTGAGAGTCGACTAGTTAAGTAACTTGCAGACTAATCAATTGAAAAATATTTCCTTTTTAAAAAAATCCCGAAATATTCACATGCAGGGCTAATTACAATTTATATTTACCATGCCATGACAGGTTTTGTCACGATCACGGGTATTTAACCACCAGTAGACAGCCCCAAAAGCAGCTACTCGGATAGCCCATTTTCCATGCTTCAAATAACCCTTGATAAAGCATATTAAATAAAGTCATAGCTATACACATTTTGGCTCCTTTTTTCCCCCAAACTAACATATCTATCACCCAAAAACTTCACTTAAAATTGCTTGGCCTGTGTAGTGAAGTTTTAAAATTAAACATGAGACATTTAAAAAAACATGAAAAAGGGGCAATTTTTTTCTATATGCGAATTTCATAAAATCCTGTATGAAACCCTGAAGCCTTTTGGACTTTTTATATGAAAAATCTCCCCAGTTCAGCCTACATTTATGTGGAGGGGGGGTAAGCGGGTAATCCACTTAATTGCTGAGTTGGGTAAAGTGCTGCTTGGGGCTACATGTAGCCTACCATTTGTCCCAGTGTGGTACATTATGAATTTATTTATCACACATATTTGTGTGTTTTATGGCAACTTGTAATATTGTGATTGTGAAGCTAAAATATTTGATGTGACTTCCTGCTAGATACTGTGACTGTTTTGCCAACGGTGAGTTCTGCAACAACTGCAACTGCAACAACTGTTCCAACAATCTCGAGCACGAGGCAGAGAGGTCCAAAGCCATCAAGGTACGATTTCACATCTTTGGGTTTCAATGAATGACCTAGCTCAGGTTAGCTTGAGGTTGGTCTGATCGTGAGCTTTGTAGTAGTCAGAGTGGTGTCAATGTCTGTTATGGCACAGGAGTCGACATTATTGTTCTATAGCAGACGCTCCATGTCGTCATGTGCAGAAGACGCAGTGCGCCACATGTTCATTTTAAATATTGCTTTATAATTGATTTTGATTATTCAATTTTGAAGAAATCTGATAGATCTTCTGAAGTAAAGATCTGTAACTGTTTTGATCCAACCATTTATTATGATTAATGACACTGTTCAGTTCCTAGCTCAATGCAAATTCTATATGGATAATCACCACAAGTAATCCCCATTTAACTTTTGCTTCATGAAGTCGCTCTGATAACTGAATAAGCCATGTATTCTCAATGGGAGTACACGGTGCCGCCTATTTATCAGAATTACTTTGCTAAAAGCGTCTTGCCGTCTATTTTGAGCTAAAGGCCATCTTCACCCAGTGTGTCATGGGTCAGATGAGAATGTGTGTGTGAGACTCCACATCTTAAATGGCTGATGTACATCCCAAAAATTAAGCCCAATTTAAAAAAAAAACTTCTGGATGAATGCACTTTAAGAATGATTGATGATTGAGTTAAAGTGCTAAAAGATTGTTCAGTCAGTCGGGTGCAAAGTGGAAGACTTGACACACTGCCAGTGACTGACGAAAATCATTGCAGGAATGTGGTTTGTGACTAGGAACGGAGTGGTAATTGATGGAAAGTCATTGGCATGAAAAATGTTGGATTTATTTCTATTTGCAGACATGTCTGGACCGCAATCCCGGAGCCTTCAAGCCCAAGATCGGCAAGGGAAAACAGGGGGAGTCGGACCGGCGACACTGCAAGGGCTGCAATTGCAAGCGCTCTGGCTGCCTGAAGAACTACTGTGAATGCTATGAGGTGATGGCATGCAGCCATGCACACTTGCCATACTCTACATTACTTACTGAGGCAGATTGTTCATCAACACCCATCTATGATGAATGCCTCATGTAACGGTACTTTATACAATTTCATTATTCATACATATTTATAATGCCAAATGGAGGCACAACCGAATGGCCATGTCCATCGGAATGATGACAATGGGCCCACATAATTTAAGAGGTTTGATGTCCACCAGCGCCACACTACTAATGGTGTGCATTCGCCTTTCTCCAGGCCAAGATCATGTGCTCATCCATCTGCAAGTGTGTGGGCTGCAAGAACTTTGAGGAGAGTCCAGAGCGCAAGACACTGATGCATCTAGCCGACGCAGCAGAGGTTCGTGTTCAGCAGCAGACTGCAGCCAAGACCAAGCTTTCGTCTCAGATCTCCGACCTGCTGACACGGACCGCCCCCACAACCAGCTGTGGGGGAGGACGGTACGCAACTTTTAGATGATTATTAGACGGCGCTATTCTTCATTCGATAATTAATAATGTAATGCCTAACCATATGGCCACCTCATATATCCCATACATCTGTAACACCTTTATGTAATGCCTAAGAAAAAATATCTATACTTTTCAGGAAATTTGATCTTTCTAAGCTTTTTCCACTCATGTTTCGACATTCCTTTAGAACATTGTAAGCAGTCTTTGGGAGTGGATTATGGTTATATAATCATATAAAAAAGTAACTAGTGGATTGGATGACCCATTATTTTCAATTCTCTGTCTTGCACTGTTTTTATTTTTTACCATCCTTAACCCTGCCAAGGACTTCTATCAAGATAAAAACATGTCTGCTGAAGCCAAGACTTTTCTAAAAAGGCTTCTACACAGTGTATTATATTGATAAGCAGATCTCTACTTCCACACTGAGTCAATTATTCACCCCCCAAAATTCTTTTGCTGCTCAGGTTGATAATGTAGTAGCTAATATTAGCAGGCATCTGTTCCGATCAGCATTCCATGCCACTCCGGGGCGAGCAGCTGCAGCAGTTGCTCTAGTTGAATCGACTGACCCTTTTTGTTCTCTCCGCCAGGCTGCCTTACACGCTGGTCACCAAGGAGGTGGTAGAGGCTACATGCGAGTGTCTGATGGACAGGGCACGCCACTCAGAACAGAGTGGGCTGTCTGCAGCACGGGCAGAGCGCCTCATTTTGGAGGAGTTCGGACACTGTCTAATGCGCATCATCAGCACAGCTTCACAGGCCAAGGCCGACTGTGTCAACGGATAGGGGTTGCTGTATACTGGCTGAACTCTCTGTGGAAGCACTGATGCTGGCGCGTTTCTGCAGCCCAGACATGCACATCCAGCTCTGCTTCAAACAGCTGCCGACTAGGAGCGTGGAAAAGGCCTCCTGCCTCATTCTGTAGGACTCGGCTCAAACTACAAAGTTCAGGCTTCTGCCCTCGCTTCTGCTGTCGAAATGGACAGAGTAAGCAGTCATGCTGGTCTTCCCTTCATGACTTTGGACAACGTAACATTAAAAAGCTTTTGTTGTTTTTGTTCAGCCAACTAATTGCCCCCACCATGACTGATGGACAGTCAACACTTTTTATCCAGAAAGTATATTAGTAAGTGGGATTGGTACTAGAAAGGCTTTTCTGGTGTCTTCTGAATCTTTGCTTTAAACTGAAGCAAAGCTCTATTATTATAATTATTATTATATTTTTACTATCACATTGTTCTATTCCACATGTATGATCTTATGTGTGAATGTATGCTGATGCTGGATAGCCACAGGGGCCTTTTGGCTCTGGCGAATGTGTGGCAAGGAAGCGCCAGTTTGTTTTGTTCAGCAACTTTTGCAATGAAAGACCTTGAAAATCAAGGAAATTTCCCATTACTATTGCACAATTAACAATATTGATACATTGTGTGAAAGGAAATGGCAGATTTGATAGTTTTAAGCTCGTAAGCGGTGCTTTTCTGAAATATTGCTCAAGCAGGGTCCGTGTGCATGGAACCACCTATAGCGCTAAATTGTGCTCGTAGCTGACAGAGATACACCTGCACACGTTGTTACGTGTGTGTGTGCGCTTGAGTTTGCCGTTTCCACTCCTGTTATTAATAATTTCATATGGCTAGTAGAGTCATAGATTATATTGCTGGGAAGTGCGATGTGTGTGGCCGCGCTAGCTGTGGTTATGTGCCACCAACCGAATGCACACACACTCGCACAGTGTTAGCATCAACAACGGCCTGTACACGTGGTTCAGTATGCACCTGGCGATACAGGTCACCTGAGGGCCAGGAACCACCCAGCAGCGGCTCAGTCAATAGCGCACTTGTACGTAGGCTCAATAAGTTCTTTGCCAGTTTAAATGGAATCTGAGCATGAACTTATCAATTTCAATTGCGCTGTTACAATTGGGGCAAATTTATAATGGAATGCCTTCAGTTCTCACGACTTTGGTACTAATTCTGGGATGAGTATTCCGTTATGGTCCAGCCAGCGTCCCTGGTTCGAATTCTTAATAGTCATTCAGTCCCACACCTTTGAGAGTGTTAAAAAAATGACAGGAAGTCCATAAGATCTGATCCTGCTTGAATGTATTATTATGCATAATTAATAGATGGCGCTATTTGTAATTGGAGGCCTAAAAACGCTGATACAATGCCTACCCATGTAACCATGTGTTGTGTAGGTATCCTATTAAGGTCTGGGTATGCATATGTACACGTGCGTACAGAAAACTGACCCTTATCATCCCATAGTAAACCTTGTATAGTATTGTAGTTTTATAAAGAGGATGATCTAACAGTTGTGCACGAATAATCAATATATTTTTACTAAGTATACAATTTAAAGGCAGGTTGATTTTGGCGTTTTTTTTTTTTTTTTTGATGGCATGGTACATGTGTGATCTGCCTTTCACAAAATCTGAAATTATTTGGTAAATGATTTGATAATATTTACCTCATTGACCCCAGTCATCTTTTCAAGCGGTGGTCCCCTCAATGGAAAAGGAGCGGGCGGGGCTCTCTGGCTCTATGATCAAAACTCTTGAATCGAACGTCTTGTAGTCAATTATCATAAGCTATCACAATACAATGAAACAATACTGATACTCGGAGGTCATAATCCGAATGCTATTCACTAGCATCACCGCATGAAACGTGTTTTCAAATCTGGTGGTCTTGGTAGGCAGGGCTCTATAGCATGGGTGGGTTTATTAGAACTATTATCCACCCTGTTCCTCGTGCTGCAACACGTGTTGAATAAAGGGTAGAAGAGAACCAATAATTTTATCTGCATATCGGTATCGGTATAAATTTGGCCCAAAAACGTTTAAACGTCTTCCCAAACATCAAAGATTTGTCAATGCGCTGTTGAAAACCTTCAGTATTTTCATTGTGTGTTGTAATGGCTTGAGCATGCAAACCTAGCAGTTTATTTTCTTTTAGCTTTTAACTTCCTTTTCATGGGACGTGGCCTTTCAAAAACATTGACACCAGAAAGAAAAGGAAAAATCATAATTGCAATTTGTAACGGATGTCTGTCACCATAAAATTTCTACACTGCCATCACTTCTTGTATCCAGGGGGCCGTATAAGTTGTGAACCACGCCCTTGGTTGCTGTGTGTACAGTGTAAACAATAACCAAGAGTTCTCTGATCACCACATTGATGGGGATGACGTCTCATCGCTTCAAACTTCTGTAGAACATGTAATGTGTAATGTCTTATCGTTAAATTAAATAAATATTGTAATATATATCACTTAAGTAAAAACATGTCACTTTCCCTCTCCATTAATGAAGCCTTTGTCTTTCATTGCTTTTATTTTTTTAGTCTTTCTATTTTTTCCATTTGTGAATTGCCAAATAGTAAAGTAAAGTGATTAATCACAGGCTATTTATAAAATGAGTTGGCAATAAATGATGTAGTCAATAATTGGCAAAGAATTGACTCATTGACATTTTTCTCTGTGTATTGTAACTACCTGATGCAATTTGGTGTTCTTGATTGATACATTCTGAAATTTAAAAAAAAAAAGAAAATATATCAAATGGTTTCCACCCGAATTAATATTCCCAGTTGATTGTGATACAATTATTTGAAAAAGAAACATGACGTAATTATTTCCCCGGAACGCGGAGCGTCAGGGATGTAACGGTTTTGCATGGGCCACCGGCACCGACCTCGTCTCAGCAGATCCATTCATGACATCAGGATCGGTCGTAGTGACGTTCAGCAATCAGCAACGAATATGACACCACAATGATCAGATTCTTGTCTGGTTTCTTCGTTGGTTTACTGACTTGTGATGTCATAGCAACTGAGTGGTCAGTAGAATTTATTGATGCCTCCCGTTTCGGGAATATTCCTTTAGCAGTCGGCACCGTTTGCATTCGTCTAGGCCCGACTCTTTGGATTATTTTTTAGAAGAAAACTATAACATAGTTTTTGTTTATTTTATTTAAACTGAATTGCAGCCATTCAAATGATGACAGACCGCAGTATCCACAAACGCAACCCTTTAGTTAGCCTGGTGAGCCAGAACCAACGCATCGTCCACGCATCGCACTTTAGAGTAGGACCGGAAATTCTGGGCGGGGACTCTGTCGTCTTGTTTCTTCTACGCGGACAATAAAGTTCCTTTTGAATCTGGCAAAGATGGCGGACTACGATCTGACCACGAAGATAGCACATTTCCTGGACCGGCATCTAATTTTCCCTCTTTTGGAATTCCTGTCCGTCAAAGGGGTAAGGCCTACCGAGCGTTTGTCGTCGATACGGGCTCTAGTGGACCCAGAGAACGGTTACTGGGACCGTGTAAGGCGACATTGTTTAGAATGCTAAGCTACATGCTAGCTCACGCTGTCGGTGGATGCTAAGAAGCCCATCCAGACCGTATTCTGAAAATAAAATAAATCCACCCCATCGTTGGAATGAAACCATTCCATGCTGTAGTTGTGCGGGTTAGCGGGGTTTAACATCGACCCGAGGGGTTATCGCCATCCACTCTAGGGGCTGTAAATACCGGCACCGGCACGTCGACCCAGATGTTATATTATGAGCCCGCTTTCCGCTATTTCCCCTACAATCACGGGCAAAATGCGTCCACCGTGTCACACATGCCATATTTTAATATGGCATCTCATCGTCAATTAAAAAAAAAGCGACGGCCCTGTGCTGTGACAACTGTTTGATTGGAGATGTGGATGCTATGGCGTATACATTTTGCTTATTGTATATTTGAAATGCACGAATCACAAATGTCTCGTTAACATCTATCTACTTTCAAAGTGTAGTCCCCCCTCCTCTGCATGTGTGAGGAGGCTCCCTTGTCCTGGGTCATCTTCTTTTTTTTATTGTGATTTCTAATCTCTATATAAATATTCATATTGATGTTAAAACATGTTCCCTCTTACCAACATGTTCTGCAGGTCTGTGGTCCCCAGCTTCTTGTCCCCCTCTCACACTATCCCTGTCAATAAAATGGGGAAATTATGCTTGTGCCAATAATTAAAAAATAAATAAATAAATGCCATGGGAGTGGGGTGGTTGAGTTTCTGTAAGCAAGGACAACGTGTGAGTTTTGAGTGACGCTGACATCGCATTACCATCATGTGACTCTTGAATAATGTGGAAGACTTCCTTTGAAGCATATCGGGGAAATTGGAGAGAAGCAAACGTTGTCTATCAAAGAAGGTGACATAATTTCAAGGAAGATTGAATTTATTGAAGTATGTCGCTGCGCTTTCTAGATATACAATGAGGAAGAGCTGCTCCAAGGGAAGCTGGATCTTCTCAGCGACACCAACATGGTGGACTTTGCCATGGATGTGTACAAGAGCCTGTACGCAGACAAGGACATCCCGCACAGTGAGTATCCCACCAGGCAGCTAGGCTTGTATCTAAATGCGTTAAGGTAGGGGTGGGCCATAATTTGATAATTTATCGTATCGCGATAAAATGCTCAAACACGATACAACAGATTTGATCATTTCGATATGCGAATGTGCGCCTGTTTACAACGCCGCTGTATGTAAAGCTCCTCTACAGCGCGCAGCCTCTCAGCCGCTGCCTGCAGCGGCTCATTCCCCCCCCCCCCAACCCACTCTAGGCACACTCTAGCAACAACACATTCCGTTTTGTCCTCGGTTTCCATAGAATGACAGTAAAAGTAATTTCCTTCGTATTTCAAGAGCCTTGGTTGAGGGGAGAAAAATTTTTTTTTGAACTGCCGTCGTTTCTGCCCAGCTAACCACCACCCCTCCGCGGGTGAGCATATACACCCGGGTCGCCAGACTGTATACGCCGGTCTACACATGCTGTCGGCGACTCGGTGCGTCCTTTACTACAAATATTGTCCGAAGTGATCCTTCAACCGACTCTTTGCTGCCCTCAACTGTTATCCCATGCACTCCGGAGACAAGTTTTTAAATCCTATGTTTTCCCATATCTGCGCTGCACGACGGAGTTCCGTGGTTACTCTTGCGGGGGCGGCGGCCCGGCCCACTGAACAGATATGTGTCGACATGGGGAAAAATATTGTGATAACATTTTTGGCCATATCGCCCAGCCCTACGTTAAGGTGTTCAATAGATGGATTTCTATCATTTTATAGGCATTATGTCTTGTTATTACCTGTGCCAAGCAGGTTATGTTTTCAGTCGCGTTTGTCTGTCAGCAGGATAACAAAGTTATGCACAGATTTGGGTGACATTTTGTAGAGTTGTTGGAAATGACAAAAAGAACAGTGATTGCATTTTGGTGCATTTAGTATTCCCTCCGCCAAGGTGGTAATGTTTTTGTCTGTCTGCCGGATAACTGAAAAATGTGTGCACGGTTCTGATGACATTTTAAAGAGTTGTTGGAAATGACAAACGTGTGTAAACAAGTGATTACCGTGTGGTGCATTTACATTATTGTAGGTATAGGATTCCAGATCATCTAGATGTTTTGGCATCAGTGACCCCAAGGCCTTGGCGGAGGTTTGCGCTCTCCTAGATGTGTATATATATATTTTTAATCTCACAACGGTCCTAGATATCTTTTAGCAAGTCCAACTGCAATGGAAACGCCACTGGTTCAGTAACTAAAGGCATATTTTGATTTGGTCTCTACAGCCCTTAAGGAGAAGAGAACTGCTGTCGTGGCAGAGTTGAAGCAGCTTCAGCTGGAGACGGAGCCCATCGTTAAAATGTTTGAAGACCCAGAGACCACGCGGCAAATGCAGTCCACCAGGTTTGTTTGTAGCCTAACCGCCAACGGGGATCCTTCTGAAGTGCATTCTACTTTGGAACACTCCACACACTTCATGAACAGTGTGTGTGTATGTATATGTATATGTATGTGTGTGTATATATATATATATATATATATATATATATATATATATATATATATATATATATGTATGTATGTATGTGTGTGTGTGTGTGTGTGTGTGTGTGTGTGTGTGTGTATGTATGTATGTATGTA
>OMKY01167888.1:0-13956 GCA_900302395.1 Bregmaceros cantori
GATCTTTAAATAGCTTAAAACAGGCTGCCTAGATTGGAATATTTGTATTGGAATTCCCATAGGGCTCGGTTTCCTAGGACTAGGCCTTGAGGCCTTCATTGTGTGTGTGAGAGAGAGAGAGAGAGAGAGAGAGAGAGGGAGAGAGGGGGAGAGAGAAAAAAGGGCATTTAGGTATCCGATCCGAAAGCAAGCTCAACGGCGCCTTTGTCCCGCTCTCCGGAGAGGCTCAACACATAAAGCACATAAATAGTAATATTAATATTAATATATTATAATATATTAATATTAATATTAATATATTATAATATATTAATATTAATATATTATAATATATTAATAGTAATATTAATACGAGTCGAAGCTTTTCACCACAACAAACCGTGTATGAGGCTGCCTCGCGTAAGCCAACCCCACCCCGCTGGTTTCTTTAGTTTGTTCAAGTTGTTTGACGGAGACTAAGACCACATGGGATCCTGAAAAAGGCAAAATAAAAACTTGCCATCTTCAACAGGGGTTTCGTTCAAATAAAGTTTGGTTCCACCTGGATAGAGGGGGAGGGTTCTGGTCAAAAAGGTTCCGTCTGGACGGGTCCTCAGAATCCAGAATCGCCCCCCGCAGCTCCTCAGGGATTGGTGGAATGGATCACTTTCACTGTACGGTTAAATTTGGAGTCTGAACGTCATGTCCGGCACCATTTAGTTTACCGTGCTTTTGGCTATTTTTCAACATGTCTATTCGGTGGGAACACACACCTACAGGGTTATTTAAAACGGATGGTGGTAACTTGTGGTGTGCTATTCCACACCCAAATGCTATCGTGCGGATCTGTGACCCACAAATGAATTATTTAATAATCAGTGCAACTCCATTTCTCATTCTCTTTGGAATTACTAGCAGAAGCAGTCAGCCTATTGGTCCAGAAGAACATGTGACCACTGGGTGAGTAACTTTAAGTCAGATTTTGACTGAATTTCATCAATATTTATGCAAAATTGTGAACGGACCGAGGTGGGTGATGTGTAACTGGTCACAGACCGACATCTTGTGGTCGGATTTTTAACTGGTGTGCGTTTTGTGTGTTTTTTTGTGAGCCACCACTGCGATAAGATTAAATGGAACTCATACAGACACTGGAAGTGTCTTGCAGAGTGACCAGACAAAATGCCAGCCCCCTGTATTTCGCAGCTAAACTGGTCTATAAGTATGTGTGACTAAACAAAGTACTTTTATCTTTACTTAATCCCCAAACATATCAAACTGTCTCTATAACATCTTACATAGTCTTTGGTTTATATCCTATACAACATGTACAACATGTACATTACTGAATGCAAAAAACACATTTCACAGTTTAAACCCCAGCATAGGAAAAATATGTACCATATTTTCCGCACTATAAGGCACACCTAAAAAGCATTAATTTTCATAAAATAACGAGGTGCGCCTTATATGTGGATTTTTTTCTGGTTATGATTAGACCTGAAACTGATTTATGTGGTTTGAAGCCTTACTTGTTAAACACACACACACATTGTTGTTCACTGTGCATATGACCGTCATTTAAAAAATAAAATAAAAATGTTAGTCATCATATATATTTATTTGTGCTCATTTATGGAATTGGGCAATTTGTTGCATATAAGGCCCGTGCGCTGAGCGTTACGTGTTAAATACACACACACACACACACATATAGAGGTATTGTGAATGTGATGCATGTTACATATTCTCCTTGTGTCTGCGTGGGTTTCCTCCAGGCACTCCAGTTTCCCCCACCATCAAAAACATGTTCTAGTTAACCTGCTCCATTCAGTGCCACAGGCCAAGGTACTGGCTCACAATCTGGAGTTGCCCCCCGGGCGCTGCGCACATAGCTGCCCACAGCTCCTCAGGAATGGGCTAATGTGTAGTGACAGAATGATATAGTTGGCCAGTTTTAAAGAGAATGAAAATGAATATTTGGATTTTCTGCCATCTCTGACTGCAGCAGCCTCCAAAGCCACACCTTAAGTACCGACTGGCTGAGTGTGTTGACTGGCCGCCAACACGCCCACGATCACAGAAGACTCTGTGGGGAAATAAAGGGAATGCCCTGCCAGAGCATATGGCAAGTGGCAGGGGGGGCAGGGACCATCAGAGGAGTCCACCCATCTCATTAGTATTCGAGTAACATAGACATTAGACTTTAGACTTTGCACATAGACATGAGACTTTGAAAAACAAAACATTTCTTTTTTTTTGCTAAGTTATTTTTTCCGGGGTCAGCGCCGATTTTTCCATCTTTATTGGATAGGATTAGTCGGAAACTGGGTTGAAGAGATCGGGGGTAGACATTGCAGACAAGTCGATGAGCGTAGTCGAACTCGTGACACTGTGGACGCTGCGGTAGACGCAGCGCCACTAACATGAATGGGGGTCGCGTTAGGTGCGGTGTCCATAAACACTCGGCCAATGTTTATTGTGTTTTCTGACACTGTTTGAAGACCTCTGAAAACATTTTTTTGTAGTTGTGTTTACACCCAACTTAAATAAAACACGTTTGTATTACATTTAGGGCTGCAACTAACGATTAGTTTGATAATCGATTAATCTTTTTTAAATTTTACTGCCGATTAATCGATTAATCGGTCATTTTTCATTTAAAATTGGAACGATCATTAGCATTAATTATGATTATGAAACATTATTAAAAGTTTGCAATGCTAATATTACTTTTTGCTGTTTTCCTATCTCTATTTTATAGTAATAGCATGAAAGAGCCTACTCTTACAGACTAAAGTAAAACATATTGGGCTTTGTATTGGGGACTTGACACTAGAAAAATTGCATTGGGAACAACATATATTCAACACGTTTGAGCAAAGAATGGGCCAAACCATGAAACTGTAGAGGTATGTGTGTAAAGGAAGGACACAGCCTCTATCATAAAAGCTCTTTATTCCAAGAGAGCCAAAACAGAATGAGTAGGAACGACGAAGGGGAACGGTCGCCCTCACGCATAGTGTGCATGGAGGGGGCGGGCCACGCCGGGTCACGCGGAGAGTGCAACCCACCTCGCGGCAGTAGTTGCGTAACGCCCTCCGGGTCGGGTGGCGCATCGCACTTAACTGGCAAGGTGCAGAGGGTTCTCTGCACCTCGCTTGTTAGGCTTTACAGAATACAACCATTTGTGTCACATTAGTATAGATAGTTTACCATTAGTTGAAAAAAGTAAAGGTGTTCCAAACTGGCTGAAAGCCTCTGAGAGGTTAAATGTACATGAAAGACTGTACAAACCTGAACAATGATGATGACGACGACAGCGCAACTTACCTCTGCAACTTCAGGGAGCTCTGATGTGGGCTTGCATTCCTGGGGCTCGTCTCCATCTTTCGTTGCTGTTTCTGTCAGCAAACATTGATTTAGACGCCACAGTTATCACTTGCTACTATGACCAACTATGATGGTCATAGTAGATGGCAAGTAACAAAGTGAGAATACTTAAGTACTGTACTTAAGTATTTTAAGTATTGAAATGTCAAGTATCTGTACTTTTAGATTATTTTTGCTTGTACTGAGTCATTTTTTTCACAAATATCTGTACTTCTACTCCTTACTTTTACCAAAACAGGCTCGTTACTTTTCTTTTTTTTTGCATTGATGGGGTAGGATGACATGCATAATATGTGTCAGTAGGGGGCGCTGATGCACTAACGAGTATGTTAACAAATGAATATACTATATCATATATTATACTATATACTGTAGCAGTTCACATTTCTTGGGGAAATTCCATACACACGTTGGCACCGTGACATTCTTTGACCACCACTTACATGCCCATATTTGGCTTGTTCTAACTGCTGTGTATGCACTTGACTGCATTGTGATATTATGTACACACACCCCTCGGCTGTTGGCTTAAGACACCGGGGAGTTCAGTGTTCATCCTCTTTCCTGCCTTGTCTATTGACAAATAAAGAGCATTATTTTAGGGGCTGTGTTCCTCATTACACACATACCTCTACATTGGTGACCCCGTTATAAACACGTCAATACACATCAAAGGAATCTTGTCCGCCGGCAATGCCAACGGTAGTCCATTGAGCCAAGGCGCGGAAGCTGTGGAAGTCCTTATTTAGTCCCCCGATATCGGGATGGTGACGATGTGTTGTAGAGACGGTGCAGGGGGTGAGAGCAGGCATGTGTCCGCGTGTTGCGTGGTGGTGGGGGCGCACAATGTGTCCCTAGCTGAGTCTGCCGTGGGTGGAGGGGCACGGCGGAGGGTTGAGGAGGGATGCGCGGTGGTGAGTAGAGTTCTGAGTGCCCTACTGTCAATGCGGTAGTGTGCAGAGAGAGACCGTAATAGAGAGAATTCTGCTGGGATGGGTCGTCAAAGAATGTCACGGTGTCCACGTGTGTATGGAATTTCCCCAAGAAATGCGAACTGCTACAATACTATATACTATACTCTCTGCATGATGTATTTCAGTTACCGCCACTATTCACAAATCACAGTTCTGTTTCGCTTCCTTCAAGCCGCCATCATCTTTGCGAATATAGCCTACCTATTTGAACGAAACAGCAAGGTTGTATTTTGATTGGCAGGGCCAGGCTATGTCGTCTATGACATCACAAAGCCTCTTATCTGCTGTTCGCGTACACACAGAGCTAGCCTTGCTGGCTAGCTAGCTACCGGGTGGTCCTAATAATATTAGGATGTCGATGATACTGTGGTTTGTCTGGATACAACTGCTCTGAGTATTTGAGTGCTCTTGTCACCGCTTCAAGCTTGGCGCCGCTTTTGCACGTCACAGAGTTGTGTGTCCGGCTGGTGAAGTTGGTGAGAGAACCGACGGTAGGATTGGTGTGATGGTCGAAACTACAACTTGGTAGGTGACCACACGCTACACTTCAACGGACTGCATGCCCAGGATTCTGGACGGTGTTTTTTTTTGTATTAATTACACACACAGGCAGTAACGACGATTTGGTACTGTCATTGGCATCAAAGAATGTTAAACTGTCGGCCTGCAGGCGTAACCTTGACAAATGATCGCAGCACCAGAGTTCTGCTAAAGTACTATACGCCGCTGTGTTTGAACGCTACCACTCTATCGGATTGTAGGTGTGAAACCCTGACAACTGCTGAAGTATGGTAAGCTGTTATGCACTAGGTATTGTGTGCTAGTTTGCGGTTTTTGCAGACATAATGCTGCCCTGAGCCATTTCATGGCCTGTGCTCATCTGACGCTCTACCAGAGACAACATTGTGATGTAATCGTGTGAATCTTTGTACTCTGCTGGCCTGATACTCCGGCATGGGCACTAGTGTGACACCATCGCCGGCATGTTTGTTGCTATGTGTCTTCTTCTTCTTCTCCCTATCCAGGATATTGACGTTGTGTTGAGAAGAGCCACTAGCCTGTATGGAGGACTTGTGCGGCTAGAGAATGTGCTGATTGTGTGGGAGGATTTGTGCAGCCTGACTATGCCTAATGGACGTGTCATGGCCTGCTGGTGGAAGTAACCCCCTGGAGGGGTCGTATACTTCCTGGAGGTACAGTTCCTCATACATAGCACGGCGATAGACCCGAGGTAGTTGTCGGGTCTTGCGTGGGTAGGAGCCTCGTATCGTGGGAAGCCCACACTATTCGCCTCACCGTCACGTGAGTAGGTGCCACATTAGATGCCCTGCAAGCACATGTGGAGGCTCTGCGTTTAAGAAGAAAGCTTGGGATGGCGGGTCACGCCCAAGTCTCAAATACAGGGATACATCCCTATGCGGCCTGAATATCAGTCTTGGCAGGGGATAAGCCACGTACATTTTGCTGCACAAATGAGCGCAGCGGAACATCGGCTTCTGGTACGCAGCATGCAACAACGGGACATGCAGGCTTGAAGACTTGTGGGCTCACTGAAGGAAGGCTACAGTCTGCAGTTTCTTTGGTCCCTGGTGGCTTCGTTGGTCACGCATACAGTGCTAACAGATCCTGGGAAAGCTGCGACATTGGATCAAGAATTAGACATGCTCTTAATCAAGGGGGCAAACTAGTGAAAGTAGAAGATGGGATGAACTCCCTTTTCAACCTATTTTCTATTTCATCTCAAGGATCTTCCCTTTCGCATGCGTACTGTAGCACACTGGCAGCGATAGCTCCAGGGCAGTGATTCCATCGGTCGACCTCAAGGATGGGTATTTTCCTGTTGTGTTTCAGCAGCTCTTGGGCATCTGCAGAAACCATTGGACAATTAGCCCACGTGCAGAGGCATGGGGAATGGTGGTTCAGCACACGGAACTGCTGTTGAACCACATTTCTGCTCAGCATGCACCTGAAGAAGAGTGACATGAAGCCATGTCAGACTTTATCGGCATAACACTCGATTCAGTGGAAATACAGACTAAGCCATCCATTCGCAGGTCGGGAGATACCCATCGCTGGACAGTTCTGTTTTCGGGGCTGAAGCCATATGTTGCTTTTTGACCGATGCTAGACAAGCTGGCATCAGTATCTGTGGTAGTTCCATTAAGTCTGCTACGACTTCGTCCCCTACAGATTTGGATGAACCATTGGAAGAAATGCAGGACGACCCCACTGACTCCCAGTCCGGGTGCCAGCACACACGCACGTGTAATTCACTCGCTTATTCTGCAGAGAAAAAAAAAAAAGATGCTCGACACTCACGTCAAAGGGCAGATGACATCAAGCAGCGGATGAGTCATTGCATGCAGCACGAATTTTCGAATCCCACAGTGGAGCACAAATATTACTTCTTGGTAATATTCAGCACACTCCTCAACAAGATAACCAATCAACTGATGTTTCCTCAGTGATCCAACATCGATGGAATTGTGGGAAAGAGAAAAAGCTCCTACATAGCCACGCGATTTGGCTAGTAACATCTGAAGGAACGACAAGACTGCAGTGGAGGAACAGGTTGCCTGTTCACTTTTCTGCTCTCTACACCATGTCTCAGAGGACCACCATCTAGTGGCATACTGCTGTTGTGTCCCTTGGATCGTGATTGTAAGATGGTATCACATACATTCTCTGGTCAGGAAGGATATTTTACCCCAGAGGCCAGACCGCCAGCTGCAATCATGGCAGAGGCAGGTGCCAAATCCGGCCCCTCCCTATCTGTATCAACAGATCCTTGTACTCTGGAAGGGGACAAGGTATCCCTTGACTCAACTGGTACAATAGTGGGAACCAGGGTCTCACCGGCCAATACGGAGCAACCAGTAAGCCTCGACCTCAGTCATGGAGGTGTGGCCCTAGTGGCACCACTGGGGGATACACATACGACAGCTCACGTGGCCACTCCTGAGCCAGCGGATAACTGCACATTCACCCTTGATAGACTCTTGATGACGAGAGGGCCATCGGGCACAATGAGTGGTCCCTGCCGCCACTTACAGTTCCACTGATGCCTGTCCGAAATTCTGTCAAGTTTTCATCGCCATCTCCAGGCGCAACCACCAGTATCCTGGGGGTGGCTCTCCTTGAGGCAACAGACCTGCTATCACATTGCTCTGGCCTGGGTAATAAACTGCCCGTAAACTGGCTAAACTGGTTGCCGCCCGCTCCCAACAACATGCAAGCTACACCCAGCAGTTAGCCCGATCTCAGACCTATCCACTACGGAGTCATCGGTATGCACATACCTGCGTACATGCGGACATAGATTTGGACAAGCCAATTGATCTGCTGTCAATTCCAGGAGGTGCCATTCTGCACCAGTATCAGAATGATCTTTATTGCCATTGTTAATGAACAAGTCACCACCAAACTACGCCCCACCCGTATCGTGATGCCAACTACAGAGCCAACTACAGAAAAAGGATTTGTTTGGCCTTCAAGGGCACTTGGACAACACAGTTCCCAACACACAGAGCAGGTGTCGGTATGCCAGGGCCAAGTGACGCTCTGGCATTGACAAAGCAGCAGTTTGATCATTGGATTGTGGCCATTTCTGCAGCGTATGAAGAAGCAGGAATTCCATTAGTTGGAAGAGTGACTGAATACACCTGTAGCAAACTCTTGGTGTAGCAACCTCTTGATGTTGCAACCTCTTGGTGTAGCAACCTCTTGGTGTAGCAACGTCTTGGGCTACACTACCAGGTGTGTCTCTACAAGATGTCTGTGCAGCAGCAGCATGGTCATACGATACCATGTTTACTAAACGCTACAGACCCAATGGCACAGAGCCGCCTATGTTGGGGCTGCAATACAGGCCGTGGGCCTGTCATCAAAGGATTGAGATATGTACATATCGGCAAGTGACATTGTTGGGATACGGCACAACCACAAAGATGATGACGGCTTGAAGGAAGCAAAATAGAATGTTGCGCTACGTATGTAACGCCGGTTCTATGAGCAACGGAAAGCTGTCATCAGGAATTACGTCACATGCGTCAGTATGGGGTTCGCGAACATCTAAACTTAAGAGGCTTAGTGATGTCATAGACGGCCCTTTGAGGGGCCAAGTAGGGCGGGACATATACAACCTTGCTGTTTAGTTTGAATAGATATAGCACAAAGATGATGACGGCTTTCCGTCGCTCATAGAACTGGCGTTACATACATAACGCAACGATTTCCCACCAAAGTGTATTTTAAAATGACTTGCGATGCCGGATTTGGGAATAAACTTAGTTGTTTCAGTGTGTGCTGGAGTTCTCTACATTTTCAGCTGCAGATTTGCTGCAGGGCAGAATCAAAGCCCTGTGTGCCGGTGCTCTGAAGCTGAAAAGTGGACTACCTGTATCTTCTCTGGCAGCTTCTTTGGGTTCAGCAGCAGCCTAGAAAGACGACATCAGAGAACAAGTTGTCTCCACACAGGTGATGTGTCACTTCTAATTTCCTCTTAGATTTTTAGTGATTTTGTAACACATTTCTCGAGTAATGAAGCAGATTAAACTGTAATCAAATTAAACAGCAATCAGATCAAAGTTAGCTTGCGCCCCCAAAAACGTACTACTTAGCCAAAAACATACTACTTAGCTACTATTTACTTACTTTATTCCAACACAGAAAGGTGCACCAGTCTATAAGACGTCTCAACAATTCAGACGTTCCAAACGTGCATTAACGTGTTATGTAATAGGTCATACATATTACGTATGACTTATTACATAATACTAAAGAGGGTTGGACCAAAGGCATTAGGGAAGTGTGGACCCAGGAAGAAGGTTGTGTTGAGGTCCTGATCAGAATGGATGGATTCATCTCACCAGCCTGTGTGCGTGTTTACGGATTGCAAACCAAAATCCATAACCACGCACCAGGCAACTCAAACTTCCGCATATGATGCAGTTGTGAAGCCAAAGAGTACATCGTGGCAATTTTCCGTCTCGGAATTTGCATTGTAACATGTAATCCTAAACCCTACCCTAACCCCTAACCCCTAACCCTACCCTAACCCTAACCCCTACCCTAACCCCTACCCTAAGTCCTACCCTAACCGCTACCCTAACCCCTAACCCTAACCACTAATCCTAACCGTAACCCTAATAAAAAAGCAGCAAGAAAGTTCAAACCCAGGACGACGCCTTGAAGGGCGAGGGATTTTCTAGTGCGCTATAGTGGCTAATGCTCAGTTCGGTAGCAGACAGACTTAAGTTGCTGTCCAATCCGTGTCCTTTTGCAACGGGCAGGGTGACAGGTGGGGGGGGGGGTGCGTCGCGTCATAGCGTTGCACGGTCGCTTCGGGGGCGTGGCTATGGATTTTGGTTTGCAATCCGTAAAAACGCAGCCTGTACCCCTCCCCCTCCGATCCCCCAGGAGGAGGCCGCTAATGTTGCTATAGAGAGGGAAGTCTACACCTCTGGTGGAGCTGTTGCCCCCGCGACCTGACTACGGCTAAGCGGTTGAAGATGGATGGATGGATGGCTGCTACCTTCTTCTTGGCTGGGTCTTCTTTGGGCTCCTTCTTTCCACCCTTTTTTCCTTTCCTCCTCATCTCCTTCTCTATGCGCTCTCGCTCCGCCTCCTCCTCCCGGCGACGGGCCTCCAGTTCCTGCTGTTCTCTCTCCTCCTTCTCCCTGAGAGATCCACACAAGAGTGATAGGCTTCATGGCAGTCACCCGCCTGGAGAAAACACTGCCTCCGTAGGTGGACTTTCATAAACATCTTTTTTCTCAAGAGACACAATTAAAATGAGCTAGCACCAGAACAAAATTCAGAATCAAAGCCGTTGTTCGAATCTACAAATGTTGTACTTAATGCTATAATACACACCAAGCTCTACTTCTAACCATCAATGTTTCATGGCTCTGTAAATCTGTCCTACCATCAGGGCGTGAAAACAAAATTATTTTTAAAACGTTCCGTTCGGAACGGTTCAGGCAGGCCTATATTTAACGTTTTTGTTCTCGGAACTGTTCCGCCACCAAAATATTGATCCTGAACCGGTTCGGAACTCAAACATTTTGTTTGTTCTTAAAGTTCTTTATTTTGTGGAATGAGAATTTAGATATAGTTCATACAAAATATATTTGGTGGACTTTCAAACCTCAGGGCAACTGTATTAACGCGTTACATAGGCTTCCTCGTCTGTCCACAGAATGGAGCTCCAGATGCATGGGGCTTGATGACTGACAGTGAAAGTGGACGGAAATAGTCTCCTAGACATAGGATATGTTAAAATATATAGAGAACGATGAAAACAATTTTTTTTCTTGTGGATTTCCTAAAGTTCCGTTTCTGTTCCAGAACATTTGAAGAAATCTTTTTTAGTTTCTGTTTCTGCTCCTCGTAAAATTCCATAAAATTCCGCAAAATTCCTTGAAACGCTTCGGAGCCCTGCTTGCCATAAAATTAATTCTTTCTAGGGCCGCAACTAACCATTATTTATTTATTATTATTATTTTGATGGAGTCCTTGTCACGCTTGATGGGAGATGGGTGTGGGCGGAGTCAGGAACAGCCCACAAGGAAGTGATATGGCTATGCCGCCCGTCACCACGACAACTCGAAGCCAACTCCATGTAGAAGGCTGCAGCCCTGCAGCCAAAACTGTCGAGGTATTTAAAAACCTTTATCTGTCTTGAATAAGAAACAAGTATAATTTTAAGCGGGAACACTTTAGAATAACAGGCCCTTATTCATGCTGATAAAGCATTTATAACACTTACTAAAAATGTAACTAATTATGAACAAAACATTAACAAATGTTTGTAAATGTTTTTATATATTGTTATGAAGCATTTGTAACACTTAGTAGATATTGTTACAAAGCATTTATAACACTTGTCTGCCGCCGGCCGTGACGTCACGTGAAAAGCCTTATTTCTCTCTTCTGTTTTTCTTTTTAAAATGTTTTTTGACGTCAACACCGTTTTTCTGTCTGTTGTACTCAACCAATCACAGGGTCGGGCAATCAACAACGGTTCAGGCAGACCTGTGTTTAACGTTTTCGTTCTTGGAACCGTTCCACTACCAAAATATCGGTCCTGAACTGGTTCAGAACGCAAAAATTCTGTTAGTTCTTAAAGTTCCTTATAAAGTGCAATGTCACGTTTAGATATAGCTTATACAAAAAATATTTGGTGTACTTTCAAACTTCAGTGCAACTGTATTAATGTGAAATCGGATTTAAAACACCATTACATTCACTTCCTCGTCTGTCCACAAGATGGAGCCCCAGATGCATGGCATCACTGACGGTGAAAGTTGGATGGATGCACAACTGGAAATAGTCTCCCAGACATAGGAAATGTTCAAATATATAGGGAACAGAAAAAAAATGTTTTTAACCGATTTTGTGGATTTCATAATGTTCCGTTTCTGTTGCGGAACAGTTGAAGAAATCTTTTTCCGTTTCCGCTCCTCGCAAATTTCCACAAAATTCTGTTCGTTTCCGGTTTTCGTTCCTTGAACCGGTTCGGAGCCCTGGATGGGAGAGAGAGCGAGTCGAAGCTTTCATTTCTCAGGAAACGTAAGGACGGTTTTACAATATTTCTGGGGTTTATTGATGCATACTTCTAGTTTATTTATACTGGGCAAAGCCAGGTATTAACAATGGTTGGTAAACTAAACTTGGAGCGATGAAAGCTGAGTGATTTAAAAGTGATGGTATGTGATCACATGCGGTGAGATTATTTCATTACAAAGCATGTACGCCGTTGGGAACGAGATCGTGACGTCACTCGTGGCAGCCTGCATCACGAAAAGAGTAGCGCCTACCCAGGCGGAGTTGGACACGCGTGGAGTTGTTTACATTCCTGTACGCGCAGAGAGCCGACATGCCTGGGAATCGCTGCGTTAAAGAGAGAAATATATGACGCCAACATATGTGCCAACAGTTCCAAGAGGTCGGCTAAGTTAATGTAATAGGTAGCGAATTGCTACATCTCAGTAAAAAGTAGTTTTTTTCACCTCAAAGTTACTCAAGTAAAAGTGGAAAGTAACTTGTGAAAAATGTACTCCAAAAGTAAAAAAGTACACAAAAGAAAAAAGTAAATGTAATGCGTTACCGCCCATCTCTGCATCTTTATTTATCACAGTGTAAAGGGTCCTGGAGAGTTTTGTTGAGGTGAACGTGGTTCAGCTTCGCGGCTCCTCCGTCGCACTCCAGCGCCTCGAAGATGTGCAGGTGGACGTATTCGTCACCCTGCACCTCCACCTGCACACACACACCTTTATTGTTAATGGCTGTGTCCGAAAGCATTTCCTATCCCCTACTCCCTATATAGTGCACTCCCTCATCGTGCACTCAACAGCAACGGCCGGGATTTCGGACACTAGAGTTGGCGCGGTCATAGTTATTAAAATATATATAATTATAAAATATATAATTATAAAATTCAACAGTCATCACGAAAAGTGAAATATTCTTATCTTTATAACTATTTGCTGTCGTCGGTCGCTATTGACTGCCATGTTTTTGTAGCTTAGGTCAAATTGATTCTTTTAAAATGTTGCATAAAATGTGTCACATGAAATGGGCTCGCGCTGAAGGCACATTTACAAGTTATAAAATTATTTAAAAAAAAATTTTCAGAAAGGAATTAATAGAAATGTGTATGCAACCTCGTATTCCAGAGGCAAATGCCACTGCAAGGCTAATAAGTTATTTTTGAAATGTTGTAAGGGACTACAGTTACTATTTCTTTGTAATCAGATTACTAGTCTGTTACACTTACTACCCAACCCTGCCCCATAGGAAGGTTCATACACAGAAGCCGGGGTGTTGGTGGTTTTTTGGTCCCTGTGTTCACTGGTTGTGTCAAGGTGTGGAGGGAGTGGTCTGCTTTCCCCAGGTACGGTCTAATGAAGGTTGGTATGTCGGGGCCCCCCTCCGAAACTCAAGGTATTGGTTCAGACAGTCGTCGGCCCGTTGCAAATACCCTGGGGTATCAACAGCCTCGGTGGACGCGGGGATTGAGGCACTTGGCCTTTGCATTCAGTGAGGCTGGTCTCTTGATCTCTCTCGGGCTGTTGTCGAGATGCGTGTCGCATTTGCTGGATGCCCCGGGGGAAATGTTAAACACAACACACACACACGATACCTTGACGATGTAGTTGGTTCCAGCGACGACCTGCGTGACGTAAGTCTTGGCCTCAAACTTGCCAAACTTTTTGTTCGCCTTTCTTTCTGCATCCACCTTCAACTAGAACGGACAAAAAGACACGCACATACACACATGCATACACACATCACCAACACACACATACACCCACACACAACCAACCTCCAACACACACACACACACAATCACCAACCCATATACAACCAACCACCCACATACATATACACACAAACAGTCACAGACACTCACATACACACACCCACATACACAAACATGCGCCCAATCACCAACACACACACACACATACACAACCAATCACCGACACACACACATACATATACACACATGGACCCAACCACCAACACACACACAACCACCGAAACACACACACCGATAGAAATACACACAAGCACACACCCAACCACCAACACACACTCAACCACC
>OMKY01167896.1:0-13067 GCA_900302395.1 Bregmaceros cantori
GACGCTTCATATGATTATTTATATATTTGACTGTAATTCTGTTGAATATTATTAAACATACGGACATATGTAAATGTTCTCTGGCCTACCCATTGACTTAATGTTTGTATAGCGTTATTTAATATACAACGTTATTATCTAACATTATATGGCATCACAAACAGTTGTATATTCAGATAACATTATCCAACAGTTTGTTTGTTTGTTTTTCTTTCTTTTCCTTAGTTTTGGAGATGTTTGCACTTGTTGTTATATATATTATTATAAATGGGGTTCGGACCTGATAAGCCACTGGCTTCTTCCGAACCCTTTTGAGTGGAAGCAATCAGTATCACCTTTGTATCGATCTATGTTTGATGTTTGCCGCTCAATAAAACATTCATTCATTCATTCATTCATTCATTCATTCATTCATTCATTCATTCATTCATTCATGATTGCACATCATGTTGCCACTTCAGAACGAGAATAAAACAAAGTGACAATATGGCAATCCACTGGGGTTCAAATTAACATCCCGTCCTCAGTTATTAATTATTCCTTCAATGCAATTTTGGAAGGAATATGTTTTGGCAAAAAGCACAGGCACACTTTTTTTCATGAGTGTTAATTTTTAATAATTAACATTCAAGGTGCTTTTATATTATGACTTGAATAGCTGCAGTTTATAGCAGACCCTTTGTCATAATGTGATTCTTTTTTCCTTTTGTCTTTAATTTGCTTTTCAAGTAATCAATATATTTACAAGTTACAACTCATTTGCCCCATTAGGCTGTTAGAATATGTTTTAATTGTATAGTTATCATAACGACACGATATTTTTTTTGCCATGGACATTTTGTCCATGGCAAAGCGCTTAAATACGCGGCACCTAATGACGGCCCCCCATTCACAGTGATGGCGCTTTGGTTCACAAGATCACATGGTCCACAGTGCTGCGAGTTGTACTCCCCTAGCCGGCTTTTCTGCATTGGCTACCCTCAATCTCCTCAACCCAGTTTCTGACTAATCTTATCAATAAAAATGGAAAACAGCGCTTACACCAGGAAAAAAAACGTTAAAAAACAAGAAAAAAGGTAAAAACACTGTTTTGAGATGCGGCGACTCCACCAACGTGTTTTGTTGCATTGCTCATGTGTGAGCAAGATGAATCAAAAATTGTTGATCAGTTTGGGAACTGGCAAAATCTAGTGCATACATGTAGCATGGGAAACATGAACAATGTTTTTTCATGTTTCTACTTCTGGGCGTACCTACAATATTTAAACATTTAAAGCTGTTGTTATTTGTGTTGTCAGTGCCTTTTCAGCCTTCGTTAGTTCCTGTCTGACCTGTTTCTGCATCACGTACAATGTCTGTTAGAGTTGAAATTGTGCATTCGGGGTCTAACATTTTAACTAGAGGTACAGAAATACCAATCAACTGAAGAATTTGATTTTGCAGTGCCATGGCCTGCATTGAGTCAATGCCCAAAGAGCTGAGAGAAATACTTTCATCTATAAGCTCACTCTCATTCACACTCAATATGTCACTGATTATGGTTTTGACACGGTCTTGAGATGAGACCGTTTCCTCTATGCTTGATTTGCTTTCTTCCTTTGATTGTAGTGCGAATGGAGTCATACGCACTCTCAATGCCACATTCTGGACATTGGAGTTCATGCTCTGGTAGTTAAACTTGCACACAACTTGTTGAGGCCTATTTATCTTCAAGCATATTTCCAGACACTGAAGCACCTCTATAGGCTGCAAAGTTAGTATGCCCTTGGATTCCAGCAACTTTTGTAGGTTTTCCTTGTTAAGAAGCAATCCAAGGTTCAAGGGCCCCCAGTTGATTGACTGACCAGATAGGCCTACATTCCGCCTGTAATGGCAGAATGCATCCAGAAAACTGTTGGCAGCTGCATAGTTTGATTGTCCAGCATTTCCTATGAATCCTGAAATGGAAGAGTAGCAGACAAAGAAGTCCAACTCGCAGTCAAGCGTGGCATGGTGTAGATTCAAAACTCCAGCGACTTTGGGCTTCATAACCTTTTCATAGAGAGATCTGTCGAGAGTTTCAATCAGCCCGTCATGCAAAACAACTGCACTGTGGAACACTCCTTTGATGGGGCAGCCTGGAAACATTTGACCAATTGCAGCAATTGCCTGCCCCACATCCTCAGAGATGGACACGTCACACTTGATGGAAACAATGTGTGAATTATGTTGCTCTTCAAGCAGTTTAAGCTCTGCCTGCACTTCAGGTGGGGATCCGCTTCTAGAGAATATTACAACATGGCCGCCTCCCGCCGCAGATATGAACTTGACAGTTTCCCATCCCAGTCCCGAAAATCCACCTGTCACAATGTAAACACCCTGCTTTCGGAAACTCCTTTTTGTAGCTAACAAAGGGATTTTTGAGATGCTGTCATGCTCTGCCAAAGTAACCACTTGGAGAGACCTTGTGTTGAAGTATGATTCTGTGGACCCGGGTAGGACCTGAGTGTTTTTGAAGGGTGCATTCTGAAATGTGAAGTATTGTACACCATCCCACTGAATCATCAGCGATTCCAGCCATTGATTCACATGAGACATCTCTGCACATAGGTTTCGTCTTTGAATGATTGCTGTGCTTTGAATTGTTTGAATGTGCACACTATCATTGAGCAAGGCTTCCCGATGTAGAAAACACTCAGACTGAGAACCACTGATGATGACAACATTGCAAACTCCACTGAGCTTCAAAGTATCAGCAATAGATGAATCGGAAAATGGTGGAACAATGATGCAGGCATCTGCATGTTTTGTGCCCTCGACTGCTGCTTTGGAATCCTGGAAAACCTTGACATTCCATCCTAATTTGGAGGCCACAAGAGTCAGGACATTGACAAGAGCAGAGTCTCCAATAGAAGAGATTATTACAAGGCACGGGCATTGGCTGGCTCTGGGCAAGGTTCTCTGAAGGATCTCCCAGGCCAACACAAAGTAGGAAACACAAGGTGCCTTGCCAAGGAATTTGAACATTTCTGTTTTGTGGCACAGGTGTGCTGGTACTGTAATGGTTGAAGCTGCAACAGTGGGATAACAACATGCAACTTGGTCTCCAACTTTTAGGTTTTTGACTGCCTTTCCAACAGCAGTCACAATTCCACTGAAATCGACAGCAATAAGCTTGTGGTGGACAGACGTGTACTTATCCCAGTAGACACTGTGGCCAAAACTTAATTGTGAATCGCTAACTGGGAAGTAATCAGATGAATGGATGCAGATTTTTTGGAGCTTGACTTCAACAGAGTTGCTCTCAATGATCTTATCTTGGCCGATGTCAGCTGAAGTGGCATGGAGTGTCTGTACCTCATAGGCACCAGGGGTGTGGAGCACATATGATTCTGGCAATGGAGGACACGCTCTGTCCTCGACACTGTCAAATGTGGTTGCTTCATCGTCAAGAAGTGTCTTCACAATCATAGGTTGCAAAACTGACCCATCTTTGATGAGCAACTCTGGATAGTGAGTGCAAGGATAGGATGTCAGCACCTTGCGAAGTGCTTTGATGTCGTCATCCGATGTTGAATGTATATCAACAAGCTGAAACAAGACGTTGGGAGTCTCTGCTGCAAGTGACCTTGTCATGCCAGAGAGAGAGAATCCCGTACTAATCCGGTCCACCGAGATTTCAGCTGAACGATGTGTTATTACACGAATCGAATGTGGCAATTTAAGCTGCTTTAACTCTAGAACTATTTGGCGGAGGATCTCGCAGAAATCTGCAACCTTTTGGAGAACTGTGTGTGGGTCCTCTGGGGTCAAGTCGTCTGCACCCCACAGAAACAATATTTCACCAAACATGGTGTCAACGTCGTTGATTCCCATATTCTGCAAAAAAGCAGGTAACCCTTTCTCTAAAACCTCCATCTTCTGAGAGAGAGGAATATATTTGCATATCTTCTGGGAATCTAATTGCAAGTCTTTGTAGATCCCTAAGCTGTCACAGAAGACAAGGGTCATGGGTGAAGGTGTGGAGATGGTCTGAGATGGTTCATTATAAACATTGTGGTGAAGGCACTCCTTACCTATTACCAAGGACCTGGCCATGTGTCTCAACACCAGATTTTCCATGGCAACCAACACTCTGCCATTTTTGTCAGTGAAGTAACCTGAATAAATGGCTTCTTTGCCATTTTCTCCCACGTCAATTGTTCGAACATAGACAACCATTTCTTCTTGGAAAGGTTCATAGACACGGAGACTCCCGATTATTCTTGGAAATGCTTCAGGGCTTGATGGATTTGCGGCTTTAAAGAGTTGCGCCAAGCGATCAAGTACAGCAGGATGTGCACTGTACTCATGCAGCTGTGACTTCAATTCTTCTGACATTGTGACATGTGCATAGACCTCATTTAGCTCTGGGCAATGATAGATAGATCCTTCATTTTTGAACGTTTCTCCATACTGATAACCAGTTTCTGACAATGTTCTATAGTGATCCTCGTAGGTTATCTCAGTAGTGCATCTTCTATAGATGGAAGGCAAAGAGATCATTGGCTGCCCTATTGAATCCTCATGTTTGATCACTGTCCCTGATGCATAAACCGCTGCTTCAGAGAATACACTGAAACGTGTTTCCTTCTCTGCCAGCTCCAATTTCACTTTCATTTCTGGCTGCTCATCTGATAAAAGAAAGGGACTTCGGATCTCCACAGTTAGCTGCAGGGACCTCAAAGGAACTTTTGGCTTTGCACTTAGCTTGGTGGCAGACAGTCCCAGCTCTCCATAGAAAGTGGCAGGTAAGATGGCTACGTCCCTTTTATGCTCCCGCAGATATGCGGCAGCCTTAGACTGGAGGTTGCAGGTCAGCATGTTGGGATCATTATCAGTTTGACTCAGAATCGGATGGTTACTTTGGAAAAAGTTCCTGGTGACCAGTAGCGGACTTTGGAATGAATAATCAAACTTGTATCTTGGGAATGGCATTGGCGTTGTCTCACGCCCTCTGTAGTACTGGTCCCAGTCTATATTAACCCCACTCTCAAACAGTTTGGAAGCCAGGTTGATCATTGTTTTATGATCCTTCTCTGGCAGGACTGACGGAAACACGGCTGTATTGTCCCCCAATGTCTCTTGGACATCTCTTTGCAATGCACGTCTTGGACCAATCTCAACACAGACAATATTCTTGCTGTCTTTGGTTGCCGACCGAAGTGCCTGTTCAAAAACCACTGGTTCACGAAGGTTTCTAGCCCAGTATTTGCCTGTGCAGAAATCTAGATGTTCAGCCTCCTTGCCAGTCACTGTAGAGAAAAGTTCTGTCTGAAGTTGATTTACATTCAGTGACCCAACGGCCTCAGATGTTTCGGACAAAATGCGGTCCATCATGAAGCTGTGGTATGCAATCGGGACATCCAGAATACGCAAGAAGAGTTCAGGACCCCTGGGGGATGCCCTTAACGCATCATGGATGCTGTCTATTGCACCTGCCTCACCGGAGATAGTGCAAGACTGGGGGCTGTTCACGGCAGCAATATCAATGCTACTACCATAGGGTGTTAAAAGGTCCCTGACATCTGAAACTGCCATATTCCTGATGACAAGCATCTTTCCCCCTTTGACCTTGCTTTGGTAGATACTACGTTTGTAGACCACATTAGTAGCATCTTCAAGGGAAAGCAGGCCAGAGCAATGTGCAGCCGCAGCTTCGCCCAAGGAATGTCCTAGGATAGCATCAGGCCTGATACCCCAATGCTGAAGGACAGCATGTAGGCCAACCTGAATGGCGAAAATCAGAGGCTGGACCACATCTGGTTTGGAGAGATCACACTTCTCAATGTTATCCTCAAAGCAGCGCTCAATGTCCAATGCTTGTCCACTGAGAATGTGGAGATATTTGCCAACCTCTTTGACCTTATCGCTGAACACAGGTTCATGTTTCCAAAGCTGTGTGCACATTCCAGGGTACGCGAGACCATTGCCGCTAAATATGAACAATAACCTTGGCTCAGATTTGACAGGGCTGATTGTTTTGGAGGCCATGGCTTGGAGCTGTTGCTTAAGATCGTCTAATGTCGTCACTGAGAAAGCCTTCCTGTACCTGTGTTTTACATGACTCCTTCTACAAGCTGATGTGTAAACAAGAGATGCAAGGTCAGTATCTTTGGCTGCACTGACATGTTCAATGGTGTCTTCAATCATTGCTTGAAGAGATGTCTCTGAATTGGCAGATATGACAAAATCATGCAATCTATTTTTATCACAAGTTTTGACTAACTCACTGTTTTTGTGTTGCTTAACAACTGCATGAGCGTTAGTTCCTCCAAAGCCAAAATTGTTCACACCAGCTAGCCGCTCTCCAGAGCTACTCCATTTCAGAGGCTTTGTGGGAATCTTCAAATTGAGTGCCGCTGCATCTATGCTCGCACTTTCCTCAGAATAAAAAACCGAAGGGACAATAGTCTCATTTTTCATCATCAGGAGCACCTTGATAAGACTTGCAATCCCTGAAGCTGATTCAGTGTGCCCAATGTTGCTCTTCACTGAACCAATAAATAGCTTCTCAGATAGCTTAGCTTTTGCAATGGCGTTGGAGATACTTTCTGCCTCAATCACATCACCAACTGGTGTGCCCGTGCCATGGGCTTCAATGTACTGGACAGATTGTACCTCGGATTTGGAATACATACTATTTAAAAGCTCTTCTTGTTGCCTCTTGGATGGTTTGGTGATGGGAGTAACAGTGCGACCATCTTGGTTCACGGCAGTTTTGCAGATGACGCCCCAAATATTGTCATGGTCTTCCAATGCCTGTTTAGAAGAAGAACAAAACAGAAGTAGATGGAATTCTTGTGATATAGTATTTCAAATATGTACATGTGAATTAGGCACCAGAGAAATGGCTAATTCACAGTGCCTGAAATCATATTTGTCAGTATAACCTCGAGCAATGACAAGTTATGGTTCAAATCTGATTTTCAAGATCACCACAAAGCCATCTTCATTTGAATACTACCCCCCCCCCCATTAAAAAGTTGAATGTTCAATTTTTAACCAGGTTCTAACCAAGTATGGTGTGCAGTGTTCCAACGTACATTTCTGGTGGATCCGTTTCACCTATCAATCCATTAACATTGCCATCGTACCAGGCCTCCAAACCGGTTCAAGGAACGAAAATGGAAACCGAAAACGAGCGGAATTTAACAGAATTTTACGAGGAGCAGAAAGGGAAACTAAAAAAGATTTCTTCAAATGTTCTGGAACAGAAACAGAACATTATGAAATCCACAAAACCGGTTAAAAAGGTTTTTTTTCCCTTTCACTATATATTTTAGCATATCCTATGTCTGGGAGACGATTTCCGTCCACTTTCACTATCAGTCATCAAGCCCCATGCATCTGGGCCTTCATCTTGTGGACAGACGAGGAAGCGAATGTAATGGCGTTAATACAGTTGCTCTGAAGTTTGAAAGTCCACCAAATATCTATTGTTTAAACTACATTGAAACTTAACATTTCACAGTATGAAGAACCTTAAGAACGAATGATATGTTTGTGTTCCGAACTGGTTCAGGACCGATATTTTAGTGGCGGAACGGTTCCGAGAACAAAAACGGTAAATATAGACCTCCCTGAACCATTTGGAACGGAGCGTTTTAAAAATAATTTTGTTTTCAAGCCCTGCATCGTACCCACTGTGCATGAGAGTTCATGCTTTACCTAATGGAAAATGTTGTTACTGCAGCATATCTTTTGTTAAAACTCATGGATATACTCCAGGCTCCGATTCCTTCTAGCCAATTGATTGTCTCTGGTCACAAAGGTGAACTCCCGTAAGGGGAACCTAATAAGCTGTGAAATAGAACTGTCTGAAAGAAAACTAGTGTTGCACCGTTACCGATATCGGTATCGGACATACTCGGTATCGGCATCTTTTTTGTGGTATCGGTAACAGCGAGTACCTACGCCCATTATCGGACCGATACAATTTTTCCGATGCCATTCGGCGGAAACTGCCGGAATCTTGTCTAAATCTAGAATATGTAAATGAAATGTTTTTGTGAAAAAATTTAATTAAAGTAAGTAAAACCCGCTCCCCGCAGTGTCTAAATAATCTCTTCTCATCTGCTTAAATAAAATGGCCTGATTAAAAAATGGCCTTTTTCTCAAATGTGTAAAATGTGTAAAACTAGTATATAACTAACTAACATGTATTTCTAATACTTTTCTTTTACATTGGATGATGCTCATTTGTTAAAAATATGTTGATTATTGGGCTTTTCCTGTGATTAGAAGTGTGAAAATATCATGTGGGGTGACCGTCCGACCTTGATTTCTGTTTGGACAACTAGGTTTAAATAATTTTGAACCTATTCAAATATAATCCTTGCCCGATTTGGCAATTTCAAGCATTTTCCCCATTTATTCACGGAGTTACCACACATTTGAGCATACATTTCAACCACAATGCATAAACAAAGATTTCCGAAATTTTTAACTGTCTCAAATATCATCAGATGAAACCATCTTCGGGAGGATGTTGCTCAGTCAGCTACACATTGAGGATTACAGTGAAACAGCTTCCAAGTTAATAATCTTTTAAATGCTGCAATGAATATCTCACATTTTTTATATCATGTTGAGCGACTACCCTAAAAGTGCAAATAATGTTTTAAAGATGTCAGAGATAAGTGGTCATAAGTAGGTAGCTTGGACTTTTTAGCAAATGGTTCGCCGGTTATATTTGATTAAACTTGGAAATACATCATGTGGGATGACTGAGAGATCATCATCAATGGCTCACTTGATAGAATATAAGTATCTTGTACTTTCTGTACACTAATTTTTAATATAAGTGATTTTCTGACTGTCATCATTTTTAAAAATGTCAATCATACATACTCCTTTCACTATGACCAATTGTTGTTTATTATTGTGCCATTATAAGAGAAAACTATTCATTTTAAGTATTCATTCAGTTTTTCTGTTGCATTTCTAGCTCTATTATTATTTATTATAATAATTACTGTATTGTATGTCATATTGTTTCTCATTTTATATGTATATTAGATTAAAATTGGAAAAAAAATCATCTGGGGTGACAGGGCATCATGTGGGGCGATCACTATCGATGGCTCAGATGATAGAAAAACAAGCATCCTACAGTTTCTGTATGCTTATTTTTAATTCATTATCCACATTTAGTTATGATTTTAAAATAAGTACATGTCAAAATCTTTTGAAATTTCAACGATTACAATACTCCTTTCACAATGACCAGCATGTTCAATAAAATCCGACCAATTTTTTTTCTGCATATGCTGATTCGTAAATACATTTTTTCAAAATTGATCTGACTTCTTGAGACTATTGAATAGCCTTAATTGCTGCAATGGCCTGTTTCTGATTATTTGGGACGACCACCTGTCACGTGAGGTATCTAAAGATCGTCAATTTTGACTACATTCAAATGTTAAAGTATATCAGTTTGGGAAAAGTTTTAAAATATGAATTATTGGTATAACATGCATACGTGTATACTATTTGTCAACATTTTAGATCATTTTTATGAATCCTAGATTAAAGAATGTATATGTAATGGTTTTATGAGGGAGGCACTGCCATTATAGATACAATTTGATTAAAAAATATTTGAGTACTGCTTTCCAAAAGAGTTTAACTACTTGCACTTATTAAAATATAACTTATGTTAAGGAAATCCATTAATTATGTGATAAATTATAGTCGCCCCAAATTACTTTTTAAATTACTTTTTCCATTTATTCAAGTTTTACAACACAAAAAAGTTTGAAGTTGAAATAGATATATGTGTACAATACATTCCAAACATTTGGGAAATGCCCAAATATATCTTTATTTAGATTATTTTTTAAATCGACCACTGAAATGCCTCAAATGTCTTTGACCCATGTAAATTTTCATTGATTTTACTAGAATTTATTGTATTTTGGGAACAACTGTTATTCAATGGCAAGATATGGCAAAGTACAGCGAGATATTGACAGATATATCAAGGCAACGGACGATGACCGATATGCGGGCATAGATATACTGTTTAGAAACATTTTTAATCAATCAATACAAAACATCGTTTGGAAGTAAGAGCGGTTACATGTCTTCATTTCGACTCCCCATTGCAATCACAATTATTTCTCTTTATTTATTTTCACGTGCACGCGCACACACGCGCACGCCCGGGCTATCCATTGCAATCACAATTATTTCTCTTTATTTATTTTCACGTGCACGCGCACACACACGCACGCCCGATGCTATCGTAATGCCAGCACCCAGCAGCTGCACCCATATTGGAGTGACGCATTAACTTTACCGGAATGGCGGCGTCTCGATTAACTTTTCCGGAATGGTGCCGTCTCGGCTAATCGAAATGCCGGCACGGAGGCCCAGTGGGTTGGAAGGTTGCAGTTCCGATGCATTGCGGTAGATGATCGGAGTGGAGAAACGTTGAAATGGGGGGTGCCCCCCAGTAAGAACGACAGTGGGATTATCCTCACTGTGGTGACATTAGGTCACCACACCTACGGATGCTGTAGACTACTGTACCTTTCGGAGTGGCTTGAGGAGCACCATCCCACAGCCCTCGCCGCGTCCATAGCCATTGGCCGTGTTGGAGAACGGTTTGCTGGTCCCATCCGGTGAGATGAGACTGCTTTTGGTTAAACTCATGAATACCATTGGGTCCATGATGGTGTTCACCCCACCACATAGTGCCATTTCACAGTCTCCTGAGAATAGGGAATAGACACATGTTATTTGGTATCCTACTTTTGATCATTTACATTGCTGTCATTTCAGTGAGTCACATGTCCATTTTAAGGGATGCTTTCAAAGAGTAACCTTCCCAACCCACCAATGGCCAAAGACATTTTTAAGAAGTTCATAGAAACACCTGTTCAAGTTTTTTTTGCCATAGACTGCTGAAATCCCACTCGCATTAAGTATATTCCATGTTTGTTTTTTATTTATACTTTTTATTTTGCATTTTGCAAAGAAAAGTATAAAATATAATACATGAAAAAAGATGTAGAAAAAAATATTATACATATTTTCAGATTTCGTGTTTGGATTTCTTTCTTTTTCTTTTATTTAAAACAGAGGTGCGCATTGACCCAAAAGGGGAACCCTTTGCACTCATTAAGTGTTTCTATTTATGTCAAGTTTTTGTAGTTATAGCCCTGTTGCACTTGAAAACCGTTTTAATGTTTCTTGTTTTATTATTTATTTCTATTATAAAGAAGAATGGAATATATATATATATAAGCAGGGCTGTGAACCGGTTCAAGGAACGAAAATGAAAACTGGGAACTTTTTGTATTTCCCAGGCATTATCATTTTTTATGTTCTAGAACACTTATTTAAAAATAATGGTAACCGGTTAATACCGGTTTTATTTCATTCCTCAAAGGAGTGCAGTTTGGGATAACTTCAAAAATGAAACAAAAGTATTTATAAAATCTACGATGCAGCAGTGAAGTCTGAATCGTTGCAGGACTCTCTGTAGCGAGTTGTTGTGGGTTTGCCCCCACACGCAATGAGACCTCGACTGTAGACCACTACCGGCGGGCAGCAGCGGGTCTCTGTAGCGAGTCATTGTGCGTTCGCCCGGACATATATAATGAAGCATTAAACATCTGACAGGAACGGTATTAACCATTCCAGGAACAATATTTTCTTGTTCTAACCGGTTCGGGAGCCTCAATTTGTGTTTGGAACTCATAACCGGAAACGTTATAATTCTGTTATTGTTCGGAACGAACCGATTTGGAAAAAATGTCGGTTCAAAGCCTTGGTTATAAGAAGAGGGCAACCAACCGTTCTTGAGGGCTCGGCACGCCATGTGCAGACCAACCAGAGAGGAGGAACAGGCCGTGTCGATAGACATCGAAGGGCCGGTCAGGTTGAAGACGTACGAGACCCGGTTGGCTGCGATGCTCATGGAGGCACCCGTGGACGTGTATTGATTGACTTCATTTTCTGCCGCGAACATCATGAAAGTCTTGAAGTCCGTGTTCATCATACCTGGCACAAAGAATGGGAGCAAGTTTTACTGCCAAAGTCAACGATACAAGGTCACAGACTAGGGATTCTTCTTGGTTCAGGACCAGGGCTCCAAAGTGGTTAAAGGAACGGAAACGAAAACCGAAAACAAACAGAATTTTAGGCAATTTTATGAGGAGTTGAGGAAATGAAAAAAGATTTCTTCACCTTCCGGAACAGAAACGGAACATTATGAAATCCACAAATCCGGTGAAAAACGTTTTTTTTCCTGTTCTCTATATATTTGAACATTTCCTATGTCTGGGAGACTATTTCCGGTTGTGCATCCATCCAACTTTCACTGTCAGTCATCAAGCCCCATGCATCTGGGGCTCCATCTTGTGGACAGACGAGGAAGCGAATGTAATGGCGTTTCAAAGCCGGTTTTCACGTTAATACAGTTGCAAGTTTGAAAGTCCACTAAATATATTTTGTATTAACTATATCTAAACTTAACATTGTACAATATAAGGAACTTTAAGAACGAACAACATTTTTGCATTCCGAACCGGTTCTGGACCCATATTTTGGTGGCGGAACAGTTCCGAGAATGAAAACGTTAAACATAGAACCATTCAGAAAGGAACTTTTTTAAATTAATTTCGTTTTCAAGCCCTGCTGCAGATGTAAGGAGTAGAAACGACTGAGGTTTATCCTAAAAATAACTTAAAAAGTCAGAGGTGATGTTGAACAGAGGAATAAATATTTAGTAAGTAAGTAAATCGACTTACGTAGTACAAACCAGTGCTTTGAACCAATATTTTTTTCCCAACGGTTCATTCCAAACGGAAACAGAATTATAACGTTTCCGGTTATGAGTTCCACCAGCAAAGTGACGTTCCCGAACCGCTTAGAACAAAAAAATATTGTTCCCGGAACGGTTGATTTTGCTCCTGTCAGCTGTTTCATGCTGTATAATATCAGATATGAGCAGAGTAGCCATACAAATTACTTAAGTAAAAGTGTTGTTACCTCAGCAAAATATTACTCAAGTAAAAGTCAAAAGTAGTCATCCAAAT
>OMKY01167897.1:2500-12425 GCA_900302395.1 Bregmaceros cantori
ATAAAATAAAATTCAACTCTCAAAAAAGCAGAATGACCACAGTCCACCTCGACCGAGGCCAACATCCAGGTTCTAGCCAAGGCTGACCCCTTAAGAACCTGGAACTGTTCTCCTTGGATTGGGGGGGTCACTGATCACCCTCCCTCCATGACCTTCGACCTCTCTGCATGAAGCATGTCCTTGCACGCCGCCGTCCCCGCCTCCGCACCTAAAACCAACAGTGTGAGAGGGTGTTTTTTCTAACGCAGGAACGGTGCTTCTTAGAAGGGATCGCTCCCGACGTGTAGATTTGAGCTGGACCCAGTTAATCCATGATAATCAATTAATCAATTATGAAATCGGCAACTAAAGCAGTAATCGATAAGAGTTTAATCATTGCTATTGCAGTTTTTTGTCGACGCCTCTTGTCCATTTTCTTTTTTTGTTTTTCCATCTTTATTGGATAGGATTAGTCGGAAACTGGGTTGAAGAGATCGGGGGTAGACATTGCAGACAAGTAGACGAGTGTAGTCAAACTCGCGACACTGCGGACGCTGCGGTAGACACAGCGCCACTAACATGAATGGGGTCGCGTTAGGTGTGGTGTCCATAGCCACTCGGCCAACGCGGACCCCCTTGTCCATTTTTTTAATCCCCAAATAGGGCTGCAACGATTAGTTGATTAATCGACGATTATGGAATGAATCGTCAACGAATGTAATAATCGATAATCGCCAAGGAATTGAATCATTTTATTGTTGGTAGTTTTGTGCCAACACTATGCCTATTGGTCTACTCCTACTTTGATAGGAAATGCCAACTTTGGAAAATATGAAATATTAAAAGGACGCAATTTGTTTAAAAAATACTTTCGAGTGCCTCTGCTGAATAGTTTGGGTACTACCACATTTTGAACTCTCACGAGTCACTTTATCTCGTGACTCGGTATTGTGCTCTGTCAGCTGCTGACACATCCCCCATCATCCAGTCCCTGCGGCATGCTCTCAACCACTTTATCCTGTGTCTTTCCATGGCATGATGTGCGTTCCACTAACCTGTCTGTTCCTATAAAACATGTTTTTTTGTTTGCTTTCTCTTGTGACACTTCCAGAACTTGTTGATGTGCTGAAAATGATCCGTAGTTTGGTTGTCTTGCTGTGTTTCATGATGTTCCAAAATCAGGATGGAATATTTTAGTTAACTGCGCTGGGGCGGAACAGCGGAGCACGTTATAGTTTTGGTAGCGTTGGTTGTTCTCTCTGTCCCCTGGAAAACTGAAAAAGTTGTGCACAGATCTGGATGAAATTTTTTGAATTTTTTGTTGGAATGACACACGGAAGAATTTATGGAATTTTGGTATTTTATCTGCATTTCTGTAGCCGATAAGTAACATAATCATACTTAATCACCAACTTACCGATGGATCGCTGGGGCTTACCGTGATCACATGACCAGATTTCCGGGTCGCAGGGGCTGCTGGGAAATGTAGTTGGCATGTTCGCCGGTGGGAATACAGTCTATGGGTCAATCGCAATCGTGCGACTCTAGGTGCACTTGCATTGATAATGGGTTACCACACATTCTGCTAGCCCTAAAAGTACTCTTTTATTGTATCACTACGGCACAGCTTCTAGTTATTCTTGCGGGGAGAGACGGAGACAGAGACAGAGACAGAGAGAGAGAATATGTGCCAACAGTTCGCTAAAGGATCTCAGTAAAAAGTAGTTTTTCCATCTCAAATTTACTTGAGTAAAAGTAGAAAGTAACCTGTGAAAAATGTACTCCAAAGGTAAAAAAGTATGCAAAAAAATTGTAACAGAGTAAATTTAATGCGTTACTGTCCATCGCTGCTATTCAGTGTTAAGTAGTAGTGGCATTGTGCAATTATATTGGAAAGTAACTAAATCAATCAACTTAGCTACTTTCTTCAGTAATGTAACTTTATTTTCAAAAGTAGTCAGTATTTGGATTACTTTTGTTCATGTAAATGACAACACTACAACCAGAGCTGTGTAATTCTCTATCCGGCCACAAGATGGCGGCACAATCCACTGTTTGTCTCCAATGTTCCAGTCGTGGCAATAGTACCCAGATTAAGTACTGGTCCAAATAGCTACTCAAGTCAACGTAAAAAGTACAGGCTCTGAAGTGTATTCAAAAGTATTTTAAAAAGTAGAATAAAACTTAGGCTTATGTCAGGAAATAATAATTTCTTAGCTCGTGGTGTTAGTGTAAAAATACACAGTGTGCAAAAAGTCACAAGTATGCAGTGGTGTTTACATTATGGCGCCACGGTGGCGCAGTGGCGTAGAATGTCCAGGGTTCAAATCCCAACCCGGACAGGTCCTTTCTGTGTGTTTTTTTCATTTTCTCTCCGTGTCTGCGTGGGTTTCCTCCTGGCACTCTGGTTTCCCCCAACACCAAAAACATGTTCTAGTTAACCTGCTCCAGTCAGTGCCCATGGCCAAGGTACTAGCTCACAATTTGAAGTTGGCCCCTGAGCGCTGCCCACGGCTCCTCAGGGATGGGTTAAATGTGGAGGAAGAATTTCACTGTACATGCACTGTATGTGTGACTAAATAAAAAATAAAGTATCTTGTAACAAAAATCTTTCCCAAAATGTAAGGAGTAGAAAGTACGGGTATTTGAGTAGAAAGTATACCGGGTAGAAGTAAGAAGTTATCGGAGAAATAAATACTTCTAAAAGTACTAGTACTACTTGACAAATGTACTCAAGTACAGTACTTGAGTATTATTACTTTGTTACTTTGCTGTCTCTAGTCTTAACCCTTGGGCCATCGTGCGTTTAGTGTGTACGGCCGCAAAGCAAGTTTTTTCGTAGCGTTGGTTTGTCCCCAGGATAATTGAAAAAAGTTGTGCACGGAATTTGATGAAATTTTGAATACTTGTTGGAAATGACACATGGAAGAATCGATTACATCTTGGTGCATTTCTGTAGCCTATAAGTAACATAATCATACTTAATCACCAACTTACCGATAGATCACTTGGCGCTAACCGCGGTCACGTGACCAGACTTCCGGGTCTCGGGGGCCGCTGGGAAATGTAGTTGGCATGTTCGCCCGTGGGAATACAGTCTATGGGTCAATCGTAATTGCGCTACTTGAGCACTTGCATTGATAATGGGTTGCCACACATACTGCTAGCAATAAAAGTACTATTTTTTTTGTACCACTACCCCGCAGGTTTGCAATCTCTGAGTGCTTTTAGTATATGAAAGAAAAGAAGTGAGCTTCGATGTACTCTAGTCCAAGACATATAACCGAGAATGCATGAAAAACTACCTAAAGTTTAAACATGCCACGGCAGGAGTAAATATAAACTGACCACAGCAAATAGTTATAAATGTATGTAAAAGTACTTTTAACTTTCTCTGATGATTGTTGAATTTTATAATTGTTATAATAATTTTGACAGTGCCGACTCTAGTGTCCAAAATCCTGGTCGTTGCTGTTGAGTGCACCCTTTCGGAAGTAGGGAACAGCGAGACGTTTTAAAATCCCATACCTCCTGTTATTCTTTGAAAACATTGGCTGTGTCCGAAATCGCTCCCTATCCCCCATATAGTGCACTATATGGGGCGCACAGCATTTTGTAGGGGTGTCCGAATTCTCCATGTACCCTAGATAGTGCACTGAAAGTATCCCACAATTCACCGCAAAAAGTAGTGAGCATTGGGTGTACCCTAGACGGAGCAATATAACCCATAATGCATTACGAGACGTTTTAAAAATGACCTAAACTTTTTTTTAAAATGGCACGGCAGGAGTGAATAGCGGCTGCGGCAAATAGTTATAAAGGTAAGTACATTTGACTTTTTGAGATGATTGTTGAATTTTATAATTATAATTTATAATAATTTTCAAAATCTCGGCCGTTGCTGTTGAGTGCGCTATAAGTGAGTGCGCTATATGGGGGGGTGGGGATCGATTTCGGACACAGCCAAAGCTTGTGTATTCCCCGGTGGGCTTCCATTTGAGTTGGTATTGATGTTTTTAAGAGCGTTCTTTGTTTCTGTGTAACTGAACGGAACCTTTTAGAGTGATTCAGATTTCATGTTTTGTGCGTCCGTGGCGCTCCCTGCAGGAATTGATGTCACGGTTAACTTGAAGAGACGTTTAACGTCGTTTTCTGGTCTCCATCGGCCACTCTCCCCTCATATCTGCAGCACATATCCTCGGGTGTAAATCACACCCATCATGGCGATTCGATTCAGTATCGATTTCCTGACCCAACGTTTAAATTTTTTTCCGATACTCAAGAATTCACCATGATTCTATTACGATTTGATTTCGATACGAAAGTTAAGAGATGATCTTATACTAAGTGTGTGTGTGTGAGGGGGCGAGAGAGGGAGAGAAAGATGGAGGGAGTGAGAGAGAGAAGGAGGTAATGTGTGAGTGTGCGCGAGGGAGTGAATGTTCTACCTTCCACACACACACACACAAACACGGTGTGTGTGTGTGTGTGTGTGTGTGTGGAAGGCGAGGTAGGAGGCGCCAAATAGGTTTAGCGCCACCTGCTGGACGGCCGTGAAATCACGTCCAGGAGAAGAAAAAAATCGATACTCTTGCGGACGTATCGATACATTGTATCGACAGGTGTTGTATCGATATATCGATACTAAACCGTTACACCCCTATGTCCAACACATTCGAGCGGAGGAGTGACCAAACAAGGAATCGATTAATCGCTGTCGATCAGGGATGTGAACCAGTTCAAGGAACAAAAATGAAAACCGATAACTTTTTGTATTTTCCAGGGAACAGAAACAAAACCGGAAACGCTTATTATTTTTTATGTTCCGGAACAGGAACAGTTATTTAAAAATGATGGTGACCGGTTAATACTAGTTTTATTTCGTTCCTCAAAGGAGATCACTTTGGGATAACTTCAAAAATAAAACGAGAGCATTTATAAAATCTACGATGCAGCAGTGAAGAATGGAGCGTTGCGAGGCTCTCTGCAGTGGGTCGGTGTGGGTTCGCCCCGACAGATATTATATAGCATTAAACAGCTGACAGGAACGAAATTAACCGTTTCGGGAACAATATTTTATTGTTCTAAGAACTTCTAACCGGTTTGGGAATCCTCAATTTAGTGGATTAAGTTGGAACTCATAACTGGAAACGTTATAATTTTGTTTCTGCTCGGAACTAACCGAGTGGGAAAAAATATTGGTTCAATGCCCTGCTGTTGATTAATCAATTATCAAATTAGTTGTCGATTAATCGATAATTGATTATTGAATTATCGATTAATCAGTTGCAGCTCTATTTAGAATATTGTCTTTTTTGAGCACACAGATGAGAAGAAAATATAAATAAAAGGCCGCGACAGATTCAGTAAACATCAAAAGTAGACCTTGCCAAAAAGGATGTCCACCCCAAAAGATGTAAACACAATTTATAACAATGATATCTATCTTTGAGCTAAACCATTATTTCGCTAGTCACAAATGAATTCGCCTTAGTTGATGCATTCATGGATATTTTTTGCATTTATTTTGGGTAAAATGAAAACATTTACAAGTTAACCACGTGCCACTATTTTTACTGGACACAAAACGTTCCAAAGTGTGTGTGTTTTTGTGTTGCGTGCAGCGACCAACGCCAGTCACGAAACACATTTCAGTTTCACACATGATTGTTTCTGAAGGTCGAGCAGCAATTCCGTGTCCTCAAAGATCATTGTCCACCATGACGCACCGTAATTGGCAGGTGCCCCCTACAGGGAATGTGTGGAACTGGATAATAGGAAAATGTTCAAACTGAAACTAGAGATACACCATTATGGGAGGAAAACATCTTTTAGAGCTCCAACTAATTTGATAACTGATTAATCGAGAGCGATTAATCGTTTCATCGTTTGGTCACTACTCTGCTTAAATGTGTTGAATTGAATATGTTGTTCAACCTTTGCTAGATCAGTTTCAGGGTAATAATAATTACAATTTTGTGCGCTGCAGTAGCTTAGTCTGTTAAGAGTGAGTACACTGCAAAGCACACAAGTGCCATATGTGTGGCATGCAGAATTGTGGGTTCGCTACCCCTCTCCGACATCTTTTCTGCATGTCTCCGCCTCATTCTTCACTCTTTTTTCAGCCAATCATAAATAAAGCTCAGAATGCTGCGCAGAAAAAGACAATTGTTCCGAAAATACAAATTTTCTGATTTCAAAGAAAAAAACGAATCGATTAATCGTCAGAAAAGATGGCCGATTAACTGATTATCAAAATAATGGTTAGTTGCGCCTCTATAATCTTTATTTGGTTCATAATGGGAATCATTATTATTAATCAGGATTATTAATCAGTATTATTAATCAGGATTATGAAACAACTTTTAAAATCATATGACTGGATTAGTGGATTCCACACAACTGCTAGTCATCTTTCTTTAAATGCTTTGTCCCCATGGTACCCTAGTCCTGTGTGTGTGTTTGTGTGCTGTGCGCAGTCCTGTGCGTATGGCAGGCGGATAGTGCCATCGAACAAAACACACGCACAACAAACGCATGTAGCCCGTGTGACAGTACGCGTTGACGCACACACGTGTGGTGCTTTTTGACTTCACAGAAAATACATTGGTACGCGTGGGCGCACATACGTGTACCACTTTTACTTCACAGAAAAGACATTAGTACGCGTTGACGCACACACGTGTGGTGCTTTTTGACTTCACAGAAAAGACATTAGTACGCGTGGGCGCACATACGTGTACCACTTTTACTTCACAAAAAATACATTAGTACGCGTGGGCGCACACACGTGTGGCATTATTTAGACTTTGTTTGAATTTAATCACATATTCTATGTATGACATTTGGTATGTGTATGAAGAGAGATAATGTAAAGGGCTGAAACAACATAGTTGTACAGCGGTATTTGTTTAACTTATTTGATTTTGAAATGATACTTTAAGCAAAATCCAAAATACTCACCGCTACCTTTTTATTTTGTAATTTAAAGCTACATTACATTTCAAAAAACAAATCTAACAATCCCAAAATTATGTAAACAGTCTATGTATGTCATATATCTATCTTACACGTCGACTTCAGCATGTCGAGCGTAGTTGAGAGGTTAGAGCTCATACCTTTCAAACAACAATCCCGAGTTCGGGTCCCACCCAAAGCAGTCATGGTTACGTTTTATATTGGAGGGGTTGCAGTTGCAAAAAAACACAAAAACCCACTACAATTTGCAACGGAGATGGCATAGATCTCACCCATGTCATGTTTTAAATTTACAGTAGAACCTCACTTATCCGAACTCCACTCATCCGAATCTCTCGGTCAACCGAACAGGTATTCAAACAAAATGACAAAATCATAACACGCCCACTGACCATCAACGCTAGCCCACCTACGCAGAGTGCGTTGTAGCATCTAGTTGCCAGGAAACTAGTAGCATCGTACATCGTCAACATGGCTTATGTGAAACGTAAACGAGTAGTGCTGACCATTGACAAGAAACTAGAAATAATTTCGAAATTAGACCAGGGAGTAAGTTTGACCACTCTTGCTAAGGAGTACAATGTCGGAAAGTCGACCGTGTTTGATTTAAAGAAAGGACAGGATAAGATCAAACTGTTCGCCAAAGAAGCTAAAGATAGCGGCTGTGTGAAAGAACGCTTCATCGTACGGAAAGCAGTTGACGAGAACTTTGACAAAGCGATGCATTTGTGGTTTAGCCAGGAGCGCGCCAAAGGTACGCCGATCACTGGTGTCATTGTACAGGAAAAGGCAAAGATGATGTACAAGGCCATGTACCCAGAGAAAGACGAGAGTCACTTCAAAGCTAGCGAAGGATGGCTACACAGGTTTAAACAACGCCATGGTATACGATGCCTGAGTATGCAGGGGGAAATTCTGTCTGCCGACACACAAAGTGCAGAGAACTTCAAAAATGAAATCAAGGACTTAATGGAAGGAGAGCGTCTTACCTTGGATCAAGTGTTTAACTGCGATGAGACAGGCCTCTACTGGCGGCTTCTCCCAGGGAAAACGCTGGCAGACGGGAACGAAAAGGAGGCAAAAAACTTTAAATCCAGTAAGGACCGGGTAACGCTGATGGCCACAGCAAATGCCAGTGGGGATTTTCGCCTGCCCCTCGTATTCATCCACAAAAGTGCCAAACCGCGTTGCTTCGCTAATGTCACTGTGTCTGCGCTCCCGTGCCATTATTATCACCAGACCAGTGCTTGGATGAACTCTGCCATATTCTCTGACTGGTTCGGCAAACACTTTGTCCCAGCTGTCAAAGATTACCTCCAGGGCAAGTCGCTGCCACTGCGGGCTATCCTACTTATGGACAACGCCCCATCCCATCCATCAGCTGACAGCCTCGTACACGAGACAGATGACGGGTGCATCCGCGCACTGTTCATGCCCCCTAATGTCACCAGCCTCATTCAACCCATGGATCAAGGGGTGCTTGAAAATCTCAAAAGACGCTACAAACGGGACCTGTTGCGTAAGCTTCTCTTGGATGCTGAGGAGTTTGGGAGTTACACAGCGTTTGCTAAGAGTCTTACTGTTAAAGATGCTGTGTACATGTGCGCAAAGGCATGGCGTGAAATCAGAGAGGAGTCACTGGCACGGGCTTGGCTCAAGCTCCTACCGGACGCGCACTCAGTTGACGAGGATGAGGAGGAGCCTGTCCAACACACAGAGGAAGGCCAGCAGCTTGCGCTTACTGCGGAGGAAGAGGAGGAATGGCTCAACGCAGATAGAGATGAAGCTGGGCACCCCATGCTCACAGACCAAGAAATCATCAACCAAGTGAGCGAAACGGCTGACATGGACAGTGATGATGGAGACGATGAAGAAGATGCGGGAAGAATCCCTCATGCAGTGGCAACTGAGTGCCTTTCCACCAGCCTGAGATGGTTAGAGCAACAAGCGGAGGCCACACCAATGAATCTTCTTATGCTCCGCGAACTTCATGCCATGGCAGCAAAGAAGAGAGTCAGCAACTTGAAACAACCACGCTTGGACTCCTTTTTCGTGAAAAAATAAAACCGAACTGGTAACATGTTGCTGGGGCTGACAGGTAGCCTAGGCTGATTTTATTTTACATTTCAGGATCCGCTGTTAATGGAGTTTTTTTTCCCCCAGACTCAATGGTGCGCCCAATAAATGTTATGATTAATGCACTTTGAAGCGGACATGTAAGCTACCTTTTGTATTCTATGAAGGCCTGGGATATAGTGCAGGTTTGTTTTCATTTTACTTCATCTTACTGAAATTGCACTACCCAATTTAATGTTGGTTTACGGCATGTTGTTGGGCTGTTTGATGTCCTCTGAAAATATTCTGATAAAGGACTCTTTTACCCGTTTATATTCGATTGCATAGGCCCATAGGCACAAATGCCCGTTTATATTCGATAGCATAGGCCCATAGGCACAAAAGCCCGTTTATATTCGATTGCAATAGGCCCATAGGCCCATAAATACAGTCGGGCCACTTTTCTTAATTGCTCAGAAATGAGCGAGTTCGCTGTTTTTTATTTGTTTCATTGCACATAAGTTCCATTGCACTTAAAAAGCCTAGTGATTGTATTCGTACAAATTACAGTAGCCTAAGGCTAAGTCTACAGTTCTCTGAAAGAGATATGCTTTTACGGTATACACTGTACAATTTTGCAACAAAATAAATATCGCTAGAGCTACAGTATATGCTTGGACATTCATTTGTGATTTTGTACCGTAGGCCTTATGCTATTTTTCGTTACTTATTTCATGCTCTTTCTTCTATTTTGAGGAGATCTTTATTCTTAAACTTATTGTAAACACATTACTTATTCAATTTGGCCAATTTAGAGCATTTTAACATATAACTTCATTCATCCGAACATTTCAGAGATACGAACCACCCTCATTCCCAATGGGTTCGGATAAGTGAGGTTCTACTGTATATA
>OMKY01167901.1:0-13887 GCA_900302395.1 Bregmaceros cantori
GAGCAGAGCCGAATACGGAAGAGCAGAACGGAATCTGATTTTTTTTCCGCAACTTTATTTAAAATGTAAACAAGCGACACGATCAGGAATGGTAGGCGTTAGATCGGAATCGGATACAAACGCTATAAGTATCCGATCCAAATACGTCGAAGAGAAGCCGCATGCTGGCGGAGCTAGTTCTCGGAAGTCGGAACTTCCGTTAATACACCACTATTTAGACCAGCATTTACTTTTGAAGTATGGTATACTTTTCCACTAGATGAGCTCTTGAGTCATGATCGGGAGAGCAGAGCCGAACACGGAAGAGCAGAACGGATTTTTTTTCCCGCAACTTTATTTAAAATGGAAACGAGCGGCGTGACCGGAAATGGTAGGCGTTAGATCGGAATCGGATACAAACGCTATAAGTATCCGATCCAAATAGGTCGAAGAGAAGCTGCATGGCGGCGGAGCCTCGCAAGCTAAAATGTTTTTAGCTTGTGGGACTGCGGCTCAATTCCGCACCCGCACTCCTCTCGCTGAGTCCCGCCCGCCCCCGCAATGAGCTTTCAATTTTTGTCCCGCGTCCCGCAATTCCCGCGGGACTCCCGAAATTCCCGCGGGACTCCCGCAATTCCCGCGGGAGTCCCGCAATTCGGAGTGCAGGTCTCTACAGACAAGTCGACGAGGGTTGTCGAACTCGCGACACTGCAGACGCTGCGGTAGACGCAGTGCCGCTAACATGAATGGGGTCGCGTTAGGTGCGGTGTCCATAACCACTCGGCCAACGTGGACCCAGATTTTCTTTTCTAAGCAGATGTTCTACCTGTCAATGTTCCATACCTAATATCTCCCACCATCGCTCAATATCTCTATTCCATGTGTATTTTCAACATTTCTCCCATGCCCCCCATCACTAGATCTCTTTATTCCCTGTTTTAGTTTTTAACGTTTTAAACACTCTAATATAAGGGGGCACGCAGTGGCAGAGCGGGTAGAGAGCACGTCCCCCCGACTATATCAGTGTCGCAGATTCAAATCCCCTGTCCGGCTTTTCTGCAATGTCTCCCCCTCGACTCTTCATCCCAGTTTAATCCTGTCACTATCTCTCTCAATAACGAATGCAGAATGACACTTGCGCTCAAAAATAACTTAATTTAAAAACATTCTAATATACCACACCATCGATGGTGTGGTTATGCATCTATTCACTGTGAATTCTTAATCCCCTAAACGCAACACAAGCCCAAATTTGATGTTTTTGAAGGCATATTTTCCATGAAAATGGGATATACTGTAACACACCCGTCTGAGCTTCCCATTGTGTCAAATGTTTGAGTCAGCTTACCATTGAATAGTTGTTTCAACGGACACATGAGCAAATCCGGTTTTAATCCTACAGTCCCCTAATCCATCCACATGGCATCACATCGTTTTATTCACATCTCTCCTGCTGTGCCCACCTCCGGGGGGCTCATTTTAGTTTAATAATTTATAACATTTTGAATCAGATTCACATCCTGAAGACCGACCATTTGAGACGGCCACGTGACGACGAAATGATCATTAAAGGTAGAGTAGCTGAAATTAGGGCTGATCCTTTCTGCTCAAAAATAAAATCCAGATTTTTGTCTTTGAAATCTCAATTTTCGGTTTGTTTCTGATTTCTTGAGGGAAAAAAAAGAACAAAATATATCAAACTTAGAAGTTTCATATTTAAAACTTTGTAAATGGTGTCCATTTTGGAATTAAGTAGAGACACCTCACCCTTTGGTTTAGGATTAATACAACTATCAGTTTATATAAATTGTATTCACCCAAGTAACTTGGAAGCAGACCAGCAAAATCATTATCATCAATGTTAAAAAGGAAATCCATGAACATGAATAGTTATGAATAGTTCTGGTGTTGAGCCAGTAGATGGCAGCACGTGTTTAGTACAAGACAGACCTCGAGATCCTCTGGTTTTTATTACAAGCGGTCAACATTCAGTTGTGTGAAAATGGTTTAATCACGTAAAGTCGAAAATAAATGGATCACTACTTTCTCGCTATTCTTTACCATTGTAAAAGTCCCGATTGCCATTTGACATTTTCAATCTTGTATTTTAAATACAAGATTGAAAATGTACCCAAAAATATAATTTTAGAATTTGTTAGAAGGTGGTTTGCAGGCTATTTGATTACAATTTGTGAAATAATTGATAAAATAAATGTTTTATAGTAAATGAATAAGATAGCAGACAGCAGAAATTTTTTTAAAGTTATTTTTTCCGGCGCTTTTTTTTTCACCTTCATTCGATAGGATTAGTCTGGGGGAGGAGAACTTGTGGCTGCAGATGCCGCGGTAGAAACAGTGCCATTAACATGTATGGGGGCACGTTAGGTGCAGTGCCCATAACCACTCCGCCAACGGCTCCCCGCTCTAATTTAATACAGGTTTTACAATGAGGGCGGTTGCATAATGACCGACTCTGGAGGGAAATGTTGTGAAATGTGCGTGATGTCATGCAGTTCCAAGTCGCGTGTCCGTTGTAACTTGCACACTAAAAAAAAGTGCAGTACAAGCGCTCTATTCAACACACTGAACTCAGCACAGCAGTTGTAGACTGACAATATATCATGTGCACGTCGACGCTGCCTGCAGTCAGTGCAAAAGTTACATCACAGACGGTAAGGAGGCAAATTGGTAGTCGAATGTGGGAATGCGCACTGAAACAATCTAGAGCTGCCAGCGATTAATCGATGATAATCGATTATTGAAATAATCGCCAACTGATTTGATAATCGATTAATCGGCAGTGATTAATCGTTTCATGGTTTGGCCCATTCTTCGTTCAAACGTGTTGACTATATGTTCTTCCCAATGCAATTTTTCCAGTATCAAGGCCTCCATACAATAAAGACAACACAAGCTTGCGCGAAAGCCCAATACGTTATAATTTAGCATGGAAGAGTAGGCTCTTTCATGCTATTACTATAAAATGGAGATAGCGAAACAGCAAAAAGTTTGTAATATTAACATTGCAAACTTTGAACAATGTTTCATACTCATAATTAATGTTAATAATCGTTTTGATTTTGAAGGAAAAAAAAAAAAATTAATCGTTTTAATCTAAAGTAAAAATGGCTGATTAATCGATTATCAAAATAATCGTTAGTTGCAGCCCTAAAACAATCCCTTTTGACTGACCGAGCGGAGGTGTTCCCAGAAACGCTGGGCCATATGGAGTCCAAATCTGATGTATTCACCATTAGTCCCGTTCACAAGGAAAGTCGGATCCATTTTCACGCCGCGTATTTTGTAATCTGAATAAACTGAGCGCCTCTTTGTCGCGGCGGGGAGTGCCACTGGAGTGGGGCCTGCCGGTTGCCTAGCCTATCACGGGACGGCTGGCTCTGGTTCGCCGCTGCGCGGTGGCTGCGCTACTGCCCTCTGACCCCTCGGTTGCGGACAGACCTGGCCCGGACCCCGGGTGGTGCGTCGCGGGCGCTAAAGCGTCTGGCCTCAGAGTCGCACGTCCCGGACCCCACAAGTCCGCGAGTGATATCTGATCGGATCGCCGACCGGCATAAATGTATTCCTTTTGAAGCGGAACGAATGGGCCCCTGGAAGACCCAATGGGCCCCTAGAAATCCAATGGGCCCCTGAGCAATGTGGGCCCCTGAGCAAAGTAGTTGAATAGCCATGTTCTAGTTGCTCCTGTCAGCTGCCCACCGCGGCTGCCCACCGCGGCTGCCCACCGCTCCTCAGGGATGGGTTTACCTTAACATTGTGACAAGTTCGCGGGATGAATGGGATCAATGTTCCGAGCTCTCTTGCTAACCTCCTCTCGGGCATTTAAAGCACTTTGTATTGCGCTGCATGAAAGGCTATATAAATAAAGTTTTGAGTTTTTTATCAAGTCTCCTCGCCACACTCTATCGCAGAATTCACGTTTGAAGAATGTTATGTGATGCTGAACTGATCCCCCTCTAGAGCCTAGTTCCACAGACATGTAGACCTGAGAAGAGAAAGGTGTTAACGTAAAAATACCTCCGTGATACACACAGAGAAAGGTTACTGTATTTGAAGTCGAGCTCAGTCGGTTAGGCAGAGCGCTGGAAAGCACACATATGCCTCAATGGCGCGGTGAGTCGGTGGTTCGAATCTTGCCACTGACATATTTCCCGCATGTCTGCCCCCCCCCATCTTCACCTGTTTCCGTTAACCCTAATAAATAAAGCTTGGAAAAACGGCCTGAATGGGCTGGAAAAAAACATTAAAAAAGAAAAGAAAATCTCTCTCTCTCAATGGTTTTTGACCCTTTTCCGGTTTACTTCATTAACTACCCCCGTCTATGCTCGCCACTTCCAGTGCCATTCATTTTGCCGAGTCTTCAACTATTTTTCAACAGGTCTAATCGGCGGGAGCACACACCTACGCACCGTTTCTCTTTATCGATTAACCTTAGTCGGGAACTGGGTTGAAGACAAGAAGGGGGGGGGGCATGTTAGGTGCAGTGTCCCCAACCACTCTGCCAACGACACCTCAGCACTGCTGGTTGAAAGTTCACAAAATAATATGTAAATAAAAAAACATACCAGCAATTTGAAAAAGGAGAGGATCTCTGCTTTTGATGTATTTGTCAATAGTAATCTTTTCTGTAGTCTTGGGCACTGAGAGTTGTCCTAACCAGTGTCTTAGTTTTCACTAGGAAGGTTTATAGTTTTTTTTTGTTTTTTTTTACATATGTAACAGCTTGTTTAATCCATCTAAAAAACCTCTGCCCAGACAAGCAGGCAAAGCCACAGCCTGCTAACCACAGGTTGTCAGTGTGCCCGTGTTTTTCAAACTGCCTGCGTACCAAGGCAACCAAATCTGTAGAAACACTGCAAGACAAAATGAGGCCATGGGATTGTCATCAATTATACCAGTGTGTTTTTTTTCCTCCTTTGCAAATGAAAAAAAGTGTTTGCCACAGTGTTTTACTATTTGATCATCGGTGGCTGTGTCCGAAATCACTCCCTACTCCCTAGGATAGGGAGCGATTTCGGACACGGCCACTGTTTTTTAAAAAATTAATTTCAACACTTAATTGGAATTATTTTTTGGAAAAGTGTCCTTGGTCTCGATACCAAGACAGTCACTGACAAGGTGGTCACCCTAGCGCCAACAGAGGAAGCCAACAACAGACTTGTTCTTTATATGAAAGGGTTAAACATTTTCCTAAATGATCCATTTCCTCATCTGGTTTCCTCGCCCTCTCGCCCCTCCTCCTCCTTTCGTCTCTCTCACACACTTCCGTTCCCCTCTGTTCTCTCTCTCGCTCTCTCTGCATCTCACTGTCTCTCCCTCTCCTGCATTTCTCTCTCTCTCTCTCTCTCTCTCTCTCTCTCTGACTCTCTCTCTCTTTCTGCATCTCTCTCACTCTTTCTGCATCTCTCTCACTCTTCCTCTCACTGTGTCTCTCTCTCTCTCGCCCTCTCTGTCTCTCTCTCTCATCCTCTGTCTCTCTCTCGCTGTCAAATGAAAATGACCGTGAGGGGAAACGACCTCGCGGTGATGCTCGTACAGTGATCTAAGCCCCTACCACAAGACTACGCATGGGGCCGGCTTGAAGCGGCAGCAGTCTTACCCGCCGCACCACGGGGGCCCAGCCCCTCGTTCACCTTTTTGTGTTAAAATTGTTTTCTCCATATTGAACAGAACGAGACAAAGCCGTCATTGTGGGTCGGTCTGAGACTCTGCTGTGTTGACTCACACATCTGTTGTGGATGTGTATTTTAGCCAGACAGTGAATGTACATCTGTTCTGTTGTGTGTTTAGTCACTCTGGGCGCCCGCCTCTGTTTGCCAACGGTTTGAGCTTCCTTGCTTTGTGTTTTGTGCTCGGCTAACACAAGGTCTCGCTGCCGAGGTGGGGCGGGAGGCGGTCAAATTGTTTGCTGGGCGAGATAAGACGACAGAGATTTTCAGATTTGAGCATTCCACTTGTTTTTTTATTGGAACATCTTATCTAAATTTGTTTCAACATCCCCAGGGTCGCTCTCCGTGTGTTTTTGGATAAAGCACCTGGTGCGTGTGAATACTGTTGCATCTAGAGGTGCACCGATCCGATCCTCAGATCGGTGATCGGGGGCCGATCAGACTTTTTTTCCAGGGATCGGGACTCGTGATTTTGTCCCGATCAGGATCGGTAAATTAGTTGGGGAGCCAAATGACTCTGACTGTTATTGAAATTGACAATTGTGCCAAATAGTTTGGGTACTACCAATTTTGGCAGGATCAGAATTCTGTATCGGGGATCGGGACTCTGTATCGGAACTCGGTACCGGAGATCGGGATCAGCCGATCATTGAAATCAAAGGATCGGGGCGGAGGCAAAAAAACGGTCATCGGTGCACCCCTATTTACATCCAAGATAATGGGCAGGGAATGACTCTGGGAATGCCAACTGACAACATATATTCAACAAGTTTCAGTGAAGAATGGGGCAAAACATGTAATTGATTAATCGCTGGCCATTAATCGACTATGAAATTAGTCAGTAATTTTTTTCATATAATAATCGATTATCATCCATTCATCGATTTTAATCAGTTGTTCTTCTAATCTGATTACTGTAATCTGAAATACATAAAGTCTGTTTCTACCCAGTGTGCAGAACAGGCCGCCCTCCTCTCTCCCCCGATGTCTTCCTACATAATCAGCCGAGGGGAAAAAAGGCTGCCCTTGTGTTGGGGGGTGTTGTGTGGTGGGGTGGGGGGCTTCACTTACCCTGAATGGAATGTGGACTGAATAGCGTCCATATTTTTGGACTTGATTGGTTCATCTTGAACCAATCCTGGTCCAGGCGCTCTCTCCGCTCGACTCTCTCTCTCTCTCCCTCCTTGAGTTAATGTTTGGCACAGCTGGTCTGTTCTGTCGCCACTTTAAAGTGTTGGTGGAATGCGTACAATTTTTATCGTCCGCCGTTGTCTGCTGCGGGCGTGCGGCTATTTAGCAGACATGGTGCCAGCGCATTACGTTCACACAACACCCTTTTAAACTTGAATCCTTTTTATACGTAGGATTTCTGGTATTCACCCGCACCCTGGTACAGTCTTGTTTTGGTTCATTAAAAACGGCCCTCTTCCACTTTCCCACAGGGGGCGTTTGGCTGCGGTGCATTCAGATATTTTGCTTTAGAATACCATCAAAGAGTGCTTGGGGCTGGATAATAATTCAATATAAACACCTCAGACATCATACATCGACAATAACTTCTCAAAGAAAAATGTGTGGCAAACAAGGGGGTGTCCTTGGTGCAGTGGTTATTGACACCGCACCCAACAACCTCCCCCCCCCAACCGCCCAAAATCAGGTTAATGGTAGTCTGGCGAGCCAGAACCAACGCATCGTCCACACATCGGCCATCGCTAGACACTTGCATTGGGTCTGGGAAAATCAGGCTCGCCGTGGGTACGAAATCAATCGACCAATCGGCGCGGAAGTGGGGGGAGTTTGTATGGGCAACGCGAGTCTTGGGTGGAGTTACGTTTTCCGACCCTGGTTTTACCAGACCCAATGCAACCGTCTATTCAGCATCCAAGTTTGGGACACAAATTTAAATGAAAGTGCATTATGATAAATCAATTCATTATTTTATCTTTTAGATATCATTTGTAAAGATTATTTTCCTGATTTGAAACGTGGTGTTAAAAGTTGGGTTAAAGTTGAGGTAAAATTATTTATTTTATGATTTCTTCAATGAGTACTGATGTGTATGTGCTTTAAATAGCATTTATTTACAATTAAAATGGTGCATTCTGTAACATCTAACAGAAAAATTAAGTTTCCATTATATTTTTGCTAATTGTGGAAATGTTTTACTCAAACATGTCAAGTGGAGGGGTGGGGGGGTGGCCAAATGGGTAGAGAGCTTGTCCCTCAGACCATAGGTCGAGCAGTGCCGCAGGTTCAAATCCCCTGTCCGGCTTTTCTGCAATGTCTCCCCCCGACTCTTCATCCTAGTTTCCGATTTAATCCTGTCGCTATCTCTCTCAATAAAGAATGAAAAACGCAGCTAGCGCCCCAAAAAGAACTTCGAGTGGAATGAAATGGAACGATTGATCATAATTTTTTTTTGCAAAGTTTAGTACTTTTTTGTGAAGGCTTTGTTAAGTTGTGGTAAAATTAGTTATGGGTAGAATTTTGATTTCCAAATGGAATTTAAAGATGAATATTGAAGACTGATTGTGGAAATCTTTAACTCAAGACACTAGCGAAATGCCATGGAAAAGTTTGGGTAAAACCCATTGTGCAGACAGTAGGTTGCACTAAAAACCTCCCAACTATTGTTTTGCAGACGTTTGAGAGCTCCAGGCCTGCCGTGCACGCGGGCGGTCTGAGTGCACTGAAGCAGCGTTGGGAGCAGACCGGCCCCAGCGCTCCCCCTCCCTCCCTTCCTCCCTCCCTTCCTCCCTCCTCCTCCAACACCGCCCCGGACAAGTCATCTCTTGTTACCTCCAGAGGCAAGCCCAGCTCCCTGCGTCAGGCCCCGCCCGCCCTGCCCAAGGCCACGCCTCCTACTGCCGGTGAGAGCCCGCTGTCACCCACAACGCCTGGGCCGCGAAGTCCTCCTGAGGCTCCCAACGGGCTCGCAGGAAGACGCCTGCAGCAGAGGCAGCAGCAGCAGCAGCAGCAGCCTGCCTCCCTCACCACCAAGCCAGGGGAAGCTGAAACTACCACAGCCATGGAGAAGGTGGAGCAGTGGAGGAACGCCGGCAGACAGAGCAGCGCAGACAAGGCGGCTCCCCCTCTGAGCCCCGGGGCCGGCGAAGGAAAAACCAGTTTGGCCCTCAACAGCCTGAAAATGAAGTTTGAGAGGGGCGAGATCAAGGTACGCTCTCATCCATGTACTCTGAATCTTGTTATGTCTTTGACAGAAAGTCCTGAACATATGTTTAATTGTTAATGGCAACTGTTAGTGTTGATTAACAACAACTAATCAAAAACTAAGTATTTTTTTTTAAACTAGGCCAAGATCGATATTGATTGAAAGTATTGATCTCCTCTTTCTTCTTTCTTCTCTCTTCTTCTTTTAGTGTTGGAACAGATATGTGAGGATGGGAAGTTGTGGTTAGTACTTTATTCAGTACTTTACTTTTACTGTTTTTTTTTCTGTATTCTTCCCAGAGAACAAATCTGTGTTCATGAGTTCTTCAGCGTTCTGTACCTTTCGTTTTTGTTTTTTTTGCCACCATTTCCTCATTTTATTGACAGCGTTCGTCTGAACGGGGAATGAGAGAGCGGGGACGAGCTGACGTCCAGTAAATGACCGTGAGGGGAAGCGAGCTCACGGCGCTGCGTGCACTGTGGTCTCAAGCCGCATGAACAAGACTGGTACTGCTGATACCTGTGTTGCCCTTTTTTGTACTTTTGTACGTTTTGCCACAAATCTCAGCCTAATCATTCTGCATATATTTCATTTTGTACTTTTGTTCCAAAATGAATAAAACAGGAAATTATTCTACTGTTGTTTTATACGAAATGTACTTTTTAACAATTGAAAGTAAATTCTCTGAGGGAAGTATAAAAAAAAATATGGGTAACGCTTCCTTTTACAGTGATGGTAATTACCATGTAATTACATATTAATTATGTAAATGTATAGTAATTACTTAGTAAACACACACGTTGTTACCAAGTCATTACATACGTAACAATAATATAGATTACTAAGTACTTGGTAAGTATTGTGTAGTTACAATTGTGTAAATACATTGTACGTTCTGTGTAAGTATATAGTAACTACTGGAAATACAAAGATAACCAAAGTCATTGTCATTGTTGTTACCATGTAATGAGTTGGTAACTATGTGTATTTACTAAGTAATTACTATATAATTACATGGTAATTAGCGTCACTGTAAAAGGAAGCGTTGCCAAAATATGTAAAAGGAACATAATTCAATTAATTTATAATTATAATTACATGCATGGCCTAGTGTTTAGTGTTGAAGTACTGGTGTCATTGTGAGCCGTCTGTGTTGTGTGGCTGTCTGTAGTAGTCTGCTTCTCATTTAGCCTGATGCTGCTGGAGACCAGCTGACGCAGCTTACTAGGTCTGCAGCAGTGTATGAGGACAGACAAAATCATTTTGTTGATAAGATTTTTTTCCAGCGTCAACTGGGTTGAAAATATTGGGGGCAGACTAGACATTGCAGACACTGCGATCGACACAGCGCATAAATCCACACGGCACAAAGTCGTCTATTCACCGCGGCATTACGGGTTAAACCTAAGCCTAAACCTAACCCCGACCCTATACCTAACCCCGACCCTAAGCCCAAACCTAACCCCGACCCTAAGCCTAAACCTAACCCCGACCCTAAGTCTAAACGTAACCCTGAACCCTAAGCCTAACCCTGATCCTAAACCCTTCCTTGAACCCGAAATCCTGATATTTGCGATGAAACAACCTGCTCCCCCCACCATCAGTTTTTAATAATGCAATAGGTGTGTGTACTGCCACCTTAATAGACAATTTCAAAAATAAGTCGGAACACAGCGACGTACAGACAGTGGAAGACATATTCAGCATGAAATTCTTACTGGACCTACCCACCAAACCCGTCTATAGAGTATAGACAATGGAGTGAACTTTGTTTCATTCACTAATAATGGCTGTGTCCGAAATCGCTCCCTATCCCCCATATAGTGCACTATATAGGGCGCACAACATTTTGTAGGGGTGTCCAAATTCTCCATGTAGCCTATATAGTGCACTGAAAGTATCCCACAATGCACCGCAAAAAGTAGTGAGCATCGGATGTACCCTAGATGAAGCAATATAACCCATAATGCATTGCGAGACGTTTTAAAAATGACCTAAATTCATAAAAATGCAGCAGCGGGAGTAAATGACGACCGACTGCGGCAAATCGTTATAAATATAAGTACTTCTGACTTTTTTTGATGATTGTTGAATTTTATAATCATGTTTTTTAGAATTATATTCATTTTGACGGCACCACCTCTAGTGTCCGAAATCTCGGCCATTGCTGATGAGTGCATTATAAGTGAGTGCACTATATGGGGGGTAGGGAGTAGTGGATAGGGAGCGATTTCGGACACAGCCACTGTCTGACAACCTAAAGATGAATTGGTTGTAGAGTTGACCAGTGGTCCCCACCCCCCGCCCTCCTAGTGACCACTGGGGGGGAAATGGCCATGAGTGAATCGGCATTTTAATTGCGCCTCTTGTGGTCGTCGCGCCACGTTACTTTTTGTGTAGGTCATCTTTTCAAAGCTGCCAGTCGACCCGCAGGTCCCGCGGCTCCGCTCGGCGACCGCAGGGTGGAATTTACGCGGCCATCGCTGAGCGTCGTCCCAGTGTGGCTCCGACCACAGCTAACGCATCAGGGAAATTGCTGTTCTGCCATCGCTCCGGAATTCTTTCCACAGAGTTTGTAGCTTGCATGACACGGCACGGTGGACCGCTGCGCAGGCACCACGTCCACAGAGAAGCTCGGCTTTAAGGGGAAAATGAGGGGTTATTTTGGCTGCAGTAACCACGGCCGTTTCTCATAACTTTCAGACTAGGCTATAGCCAGGTCGCTAAACTCAAACTTTATTTATTTGTCTAGCACTTTTCATGCAGAGCAACACAAAGTGCCTTACAGAAACAAAACATCGAACAGGACAACGTTGCCCTCAGCCTCCCAACCCAAACAAACTGGCACACACTCAACCATGGACACACACACACACACACACACACACAGACACACACGCAAACACCTACAGTAGGCTGATGTACCGATGACGATAACATCCTAGTTATAAGCCAGGTTAAAGAGATGTGTCTTCAGCTTCTTTTTAAAAACATCAACAGTCTTCACGGCCCTGAGGGCCTCCGGTAGACCATTCCATAGTCGAGGGCCATAGAAGCTGAATGCGGCCTCTCTATGCGATTTGGAATTACTCGTGGAACTAGTAAGAGCCCTGTTCTGCGACAGCTATGCAGACTTGGTATAGTGAGAAGCGTGCTCGGTCACATTTGGAGAGAGGATAATATTTATTATATTATATTTGGAAATCACAACATAGCCCTAGTCCCTCAACAAGCCCTATTTAGTTGGGTCATTTTCAGCAGTTCCGTGACCATGGAGAAGAAAGCTTGGTGTCTCAGTTGAGGAATCCAAAATTGATGATTTTCCCTCCTTTTCTAATTCCCCCACAGTCTATTCCTTTTTTGAACCATGATACTATTAATTCATTGAAATTCATTGAAATCAAAGTATTGCTTCGTTAATGAATATTTTGCTGAAATATTTCAATCTTGCACATCACTTATGTTAAAGGCAAAACGCGACAGGAAATCCATTCTGAACTATATTGTATGTTGTATCTCTGATCTTCGATGCAGAGTCGATGCATGCCTATCTACTTTGTGTATAAATGTTATGCTGATGTTTTTGTCCTGCACCATAACATTTGGTCCATGTTGTCTAACACTACTTTTCATCAAGGCGCTACTTCCTCAAACTGCTGTTTTCATTTCCAAACTGTGGTTCAGACAACTTGAGAATCGTAGTCATGCAAGAAAAGCGTGGAACGGTAAGCAACGTAAAAGTAAAGTATTCATACTGTAGGCGCCAATTAGGCCTATAATAATATATAATTTATTTTGGTAAAAGAACATTTTTTTATTTCAATAAATAATACAGCTCTGGAATAATATATTAATAATATTTAGTTATCTAAGATTTTTTAAAATAGTTTTATTATAAATATTTTAATACATTAGTTTGTATACATAGAACTAAACATTTGCTGTTTTAATTATTGGCTTAATCCTTCAACATATTCAACCAATGTTTGAAGTAGTGTTAGAGGTGGGGAAATGAATCCTTATGGTTATTTCATATACGTATAGATTACTAAATTAACTAGTTTTTAATAATTATAAATGTCTGGGAGCGCCGTGGTGGAGTGGTTATAGAGTGCGACCCCGAGACCATAGGTCGAGCAGTCTTCAACCCAGTTTCCAAAGTAATCCTGTCACTATCTTCAGATATGGGCAGAGTAGCCATAAAAATTACTCAAGTAAAAGTATTGTTACCTCAGCAAAATATTACTCAAGTAGGAGTAAAAAGTAGTCATCCAAATAGTTACTCAAGTAAATGTAAAAAAGTATTCCACAAAAAAGTTACTTAAGTAGCGAAAGTACTGAGTAACTTTCAGTTTAAAAAATGAATTCAAAAAATGAATTTAAAAAAATGATCGCCCGAGAGAGAGCCTGAGAGAGAGAGTTGGAGACCGAGTGGGAGAGAGAGCGAGAGACACCAAGAGAGAGAGAGAGCGAGCGAGAGAGAAAGCGCCCGAGAGAGGAATATGACATCAACATATGCACCAACGGGTGTCGCTAAAGGCAGAGTTAATGTACCGAGTATTTTTAACTGACATCTCAGTAAAAAGTATTTTTTTTCACCTCAAATTTACTTGAGTAAAAGTAGAAAGTAACTCGTGAAAAATGTACTCCAAAAGTGAAAAAGGTACACAAAAAATTTGTAACCGAGTAAATGTAATGCGTTACTGCCCATCTCTGAGTGTAGTCTCTGCAGCGTCACTGTTGGCCACCAGGGTGAGTGCGGCCTGTCCAGTCAGACTGGGGGGATTTTCCTGCTTATGTAATGCAGGTGTTTTTCCCTGACAGTTGGGGCCGCCCCCTAGCTGCCTGCAGGGCTCGCTGCGCCATGCAAAACACGTGAGAGGCCTGCCAACTCCGCACACACTAGACTCCAGACCAGGGGTGGGCCAGGTTTTTTGAACTTGCGGGCCACAATGGGTTTTATAATTTGACAGAGGGGCCGGACCGGGAGCATTTAAACAGATATGGGCAGAGTAGCCATAAAAATTACTTAAGTAAAAGTATTGTTAC
>OMKY01167903.1:0-13433 GCA_900302395.1 Bregmaceros cantori
CTCCAATGTTTGTCGATGACTCTCAGACTCTTTCTCACCCTCCCCCTCTCTCTCTTTCCCTCATCTCTCCTTCCCTCATCTCTATCTCTCTTCCTCCCTCTCCTTCCACCCACTCTCCCCTCCCTCCTCCTCCTTCCCTCTCCCCCACTCTCTCCCTCACCCTCCCACCTACTCTCCCCTCTCCCTCCTCCGCCTTCCCTCTCCCCATCTCTCTCCCTCTCCTATTTCTATCTACCCCCCTCCTCCATCTCTCAGGTTTTGAATACTACGAGGTCAGTGCTAAGGAGAACATCAACGTCCAGCAGGTGTTTGAGCGTCTGGTTGATATAATCTGTGTCAAGATGTCGGAGCGCGTGGACGTGGACGCTCCCGTCGCCCCCGGCAACGCCGGCACCACCAGACTGACGGACAAGCCGGCCCAGCTCCCGCAGAAATGCTGCTGATTGGTCCGACAACATGCCCATCAAACGTCATAATAATAGTTTATTTTACACTGCAGGTAACATGTCACTGTGCTGCTTTTACGATTCTTACTGTGCGTGCAATTTGAATGCACAAGTCATCAAAATTGCAGTGAAAGAGTCATGTTGTTATATAGGGAATTATGTATTATCATTATCACATATTTATTGGTCCCAAGAGGAGTTGAGAAGCATTTTGGAGTTAAAAATAACAAGCATCATAATTCATAGGGGTATTATTCACGGAGGTCATATTTTCAGGTGATTACAGCAGAACAGACTTCATGCCACAATCTGTCACTACTGAATACATAGCGGACGAATAATCTAAACCACATCTAAACTGCTGGTGATTAGTTGAAAACACATGGTTTTAACCAGATCATAAAACCAGGATTCCTGCTTCCATATTCCCCAAACATACGACTCCACCACTGACCTCCTCTGCCTCTAGTTAATATTACCTCTATGGTTGGATGCATGACATCACAGTTTGCTGCGGAGATAATAGTGTTGTATTAACGCCACTCTGAGTGTGTGTTTATTATATTTTTTTAAAGTTTATTTTTTTCCAGCTTCGGCGCCGTTTCTCATCTTTATTGGATAGGGTTAGTGGGAAAATGGGTTGTAGAGATCGGGGGTAGACATCGTAGACAAGCCGACGAGGGGAGGAGAAGCCGCGGCACCGCGATAGACACACGGGGGCACGTTAGGTGCGGTATCCATAACCACTCCCCCCGAGGACCAAACCCCCCACCTCCCTTTGTGTGTGTTTCTGATCCCGTCCCCCACCTCCCTGAGCAGGTGTAGCTTTTAGGTGTGTCTCAATATTAACTGATACAAAAAAATGTGTGTGTGTGGAGCTCCTCTTGTTTCAATATATGCAGACCTCATCGGCTGAGGTGTTGTTAAAAAGCTGGATTTGTGTGTCGTTATATTCCAAATAGCGTTGCAGCTGTTTTTTGTGTGTCTGTGGTGTTGAATCATACACTTAAGAGTTTGCAGTGGGTGGAAAAGTCAAACTCAAAACCCAGTGGATAAAATATTATCATGAGCATCATCTGCACAGATGAATAATGTCGCACTATCGCGAGCCCTCTCTAGCCTCAAACAAGCTGTGCGTTAGCCTGGTAGGCCAGACCCAACGAATCATACACGCCTCGCTCACGATGGGACGGTCCAGTGGGTCTGGAATCTGGATCAACCAGGCCGACAAATCAAATTGTCGTCCACATTTGGCTTGATCCGATCAGCGCCCCGTTAAGGCGGGCTTTGTTGGACTGGAGACGTGGGCCTCCACGTCACTTGTCACACCTACTGCGCTGTGATTTGATAACTTCATTTGATTGACACACCTTTTTTCCAACCTGCTTAATGCAGACCCAATGATCGTTCTAGTCGCGTGCGATGCGTGGATTGATTTGTCCTGGCTTGACAGGCTAGCAATTAGTTTTGCAACAGGGGTCTGCGAAAGATGTGAATGTGTAGACAGTCCCTCATACAGACTTCCAGCAGTCAGTGAGGTTTTCAAGAAATGAAATACGACCGTGGCAGCATGCCATTGTTAAATGCAACCAATAAATACATAGAACATTTGTTTAGAAGTTTAAATAGATACTATGCGTTTTTTACACAGTATTCCAAATGTACTTTGTGTTATTATTGTGTTGCATATGAACATGCTAGCGTGACCCTTTTTGTAATGTTTGTAATTACAATTTGTAAAGTTTATTATACGATTGCACACAGGCTGTGTGCAATCGTCGAAAATCGCTTCCTATCCCATACTCGCTAGTCCCTATCTAGTGCACTCACTTATAGTGCACTCAACAGCAACGACAGAGATCTTGGACACTAGAGTCAAAATTATTATAACATAAAATTCAACAATCATCACAAAATGTCAAAAGTACTATTTGCTGTGGTCGGTCACTATTGACTCCTGCCGTGCCATGTTTGTAGTTTAGGTCATTTTTAATGTGTCGCAAAATGCATGTATGCTCACTACTTTTGCGCTGTATTGTGGAATACTTTGAATGCATTATATAGGGTGCATGGAGTATTCGGACACCCCTACAAAACGGTGTGTGCCCCATATAGTGCATTAGTGTATAGGGTGCATGGAGTATTTGGACACACCTACAAAACGGCGTGCGGCCGATATAGTGCACTTCATAGGGAATAGGGAGCGATTTCCGACGGAGCCACAATCTCTCAATTGAAATGAAATTACAAAGTTAAATGCAGTGTTTGGTACTAGAAGTGAGGCACTAGAAAAAGCTTGTTCTCACGAGAGTCTGATTCAGGGATAACGAGCTTGGTACAGCGGTACAGTGCAACTTTGAGGTTCATTGCCTCTGTAGGGTCGTGTGGGCATTCATGTGTACGAGTAGCCTGCCAAACCAGAACCAAAAAAAAAAATCGCCCACGTATCATTCAGGATGGGCCGGTCCGGTGGGTCTCGATCAAACAGACCGACAAATAAGATTGTCGTCCATGTTCAGGCGATCCAATCAGCGCCAATCCAATCACTTGTCACACCTACTGCGCTGTGATTTGATAACGGACGCACGGACGATTAATTTGTTCTGGCTTGACTAAGTGTACCAGCGCTGCGGCAAATTCTTGACTGATCCAAAAATTGTTGTATTGTATAAAGTTAGTAACTGTTGAGTGGTGACACAGTTCCTCAGAGGTCTATGGAATTTTCTCAGCATGGTTCGAGTGATGCTACACCGAAGGGGTGCAACGATTAGTCGATTATGAAATTAAATCGACAACTAATACAATAATCGATTAATTGCCAAGGCATTGGATCATTGTTATTTTCAGCAGTTTTAGGCTGACACCGCCATCTACTGGACTTCACAAATTTGATAATACTTGATAGTTTTTGAAATTTCTTCAACTTCAATAATCTGCAATAGAAAACTGAATTTTCTATCAGTCTTGAAAAAACATGTCAAAAAAACCCTGGCAGTGCCAAATTTGAGTCCACAGGGCCGCCTCTAGTGTCCAGAATTGAGGATGAGGGAATGAGTGGGCCGACTTTGTCTGGACATGGTGTTGTTCTGTTAGACAAGAAGAATTCATCCCTTTCTTGATGTAGACAAATTGCAAAAATCTACTTCTTTCTAGAGTCGACCGCATGGCGCGGCAAGTGTGGCCCAAAAACGCAATCATCACAACCTCGTTTTCGACTGCGACGCAAGTCGAGTCGCAGGCATTCGAGTGACCACTCGTCTGAGGTCGGCGGGCGGTGATTGCGACTCCTGCAGTCGGCGAGCGCCGTTAGCGACATCCGATTCAAAAAGTTTTTAATTTGACCTCAGTCGAGTGAGGGGACTTCTCTGGTATTTTTTAAATTTGAAACATTGCTGAGAGTAATAATGTCAGGCTCTGAAGTGTCCCATCTCACCACTTATTGTACAAAGGAAGAAATAAACATAATATCATTTTAAAAAACACCTTTGAAAAATAATGATTTTTATTGTGTGGAGCTAAAGTATAAACATGTTGCAAATCTTACTTAAAAAAAAAAGTACTTTGTATACTGGCCATTCTATTACGCGTTCATGTTTATCTTTTGAATCATCTAAAATTAAAGTAAAGTATACATTTGGATTTTTTTTCTGGACATTTCATCCAAGACAAATATGACAAATACAAGAAAAAGTTGTGCAAAATAATCGTCACTTAGTCAAGTGGACCCAAAAAAAGATTTTATGATATGAATCAAATACTGGTTTATCTCAGACTTATTGTGTACGTTCAGTGACTGTTAGTTGTTCTTACAAGCACAATGTGAATTATATTATAGATATTTACTATAATTGATGTGTGGAAGCTGTTGTATATTCTACGTCCGATGCCTTAGAATGAAGCCGGGACCAGATCATATGACAGGGTCTTTTGTATGTCTCCATGGTTAACAATAAAGTGGTAAACCATAAACTCTTTCCATTGTCAAACGTTTTCTTCTCTCCGTTGATATCATTTTTTCTGTCTCTTCAAATTATCACCAGCAAAATCACTGGCTCGACTTGGTCACCATCACACTATACATTACAATAGGATGCCCACGAGCCCATAGGATGCTAACTAACATGAAAAGATGATCTGATTCAGTTCATCTGTTGATCCTCACGACCCCTAGCCTGGCTGCCCCAGACTAAACCTTGCCTAGGATGAGAGCTTTAATGAGTAAGACACAAGGAAGAGAAATGTGTAAACAAGGCGACAACATTGAAGCAATGACAGAGCCATGGAAAAGTACTTGGACATTACCCTGCGAGTGGATTTTACATAGAATTTAGTACAATTTAATGGCTAGATGTTAAAAGGCCACCGAAAATAGACGGTGTAATATGTTCATCCATCATCTCAGGGTGAACATAGAAGGAGTATCTACTGTGTCCAGAGTCCATGTGCCTGTGGCTTGCACTCGCAACGTGCCGAAATGAAGCTGCTTGTGATTCTGGGCTTCCTCTCGGGCAGCAGGAAGTCTTTGAGAAGATCTGGTAGTGGCAGCCTTTCTACCTTGGAGGCCAGGGGCCAGGGCCCCAAGCGTCTCCTCAGGGAAGCCCTACAGACGCAGCGCAGCGAGGGCGGCGTGACCGCTTGTTGCGCTGCGCGTCTGTGAAAGTCCCGCAGCTGCCGGTCGGCTGGGCCGTGCCCCGTCTGGTACGTTTCCACCGGCGGGGGCGGTGGGAGCAGGGGCTGGTTCACCCTGGCCGCCTCCAGCACCAAGTCTGCTCTCGCTACCAGTTCTGCCGCATGGCTTTCCTCCAGCGACTCGTCCGTTTTGGAGAAGGGCATGAAGAGTTGCAGAAGGGCATGTTGGAGTCGAGAGAATAGCAGATCCTGTTCTAAGGCGGCTCCGCTGTGGAGCAGCAGAACGGTCAGCGGCAACAGGAGGTCAAAAGACTTCATGCTGACCTGCAGAGAGGAAGAGACGCGTTTACCACAGGACGCCAATACATTACTTTAATTTTAAAATCTCTGCACTGGATCCCTGTCCGTTTCAGAATGGACTTTAAGATACTTCTACGAGTTTTCAAATGTGTTAACATACTCGCCCCTCCGTATTTAGCTGATTTGCTTGTACCATATCAGCCGTTGCGCTTGATGTTTTTAAGAAGAATCTCAAGACACTCTTTGACCTGGAGTATAACTAGGATGTTGCCGTCATCGTTACATCAGCCTACTGTCTGTGTGTGTGTGTCTGTCTGTGGGTAAATGTATGCCTGTTTACTTGTGTAGGGAGGCTGTGGGTATTGTTGTACTGTTTAATTTTCTGTTTCTGTAAAGCACTTTGTGTTGGTCTGCATGAAAAGTGCTATATCGATGAAGTTTGAGTTTAGCGGCACTGTAGCATGAACAGTCAACGCTATGCTGTAGCACAGTCCAGCCGCTTCTGTGGGGACTTGCTCCGAGAGGTTCACCCTGGACTAGACACTCCCGTTTAGGGCTTGGACAATATTGACATCGCAACATACGATAAGTCACGCCCAAAATAGCACGATATACATTATGATCGCCCCGCCGACTCCAGGAGTGTATTTTGGATAATTCAACATTAATATTATGACAATTGAGAGTTAACTTTGTTGAGTGAATAGAAAATAAATACAGACTTTGAGCAGCCGAGTGTGTGAGAGATTTAAAGGGAGGTTTTTTCTGCAACGGTGGCAGTATGATGGCAGGTTTAGCGCTCACAACTTTGGATCAGTTCAATGTATTTCCATCTTTCAAGTCATTTCAATCTACTATAGAATATCCACCCGTCCGTGCCCTGTCAGTGGGTTTTAAAATAAAATAATATATAAAAATAATCAATACTGTATTTCACACAGTTAAGGAACCAGCACATTGTTAATATGATCTGGGATTGTCATTGTTTCGGTCACCCAACCTCGGTTCGTTCGTTCGGAACGGGTCGTTCTGAATGACACATCGCGTCCTGGGTAAGCGGATTTTAAACGTTGTGCGTTTTCTGTGACAAATTGATCCACTTTTGTCCACTACCATCACTTTACATAGGGAAATATACAGACACAGGTAGTGCATTACACCCGACGGGACAAATGCCAGCCCCCTGTACTTTGTGGAAAAACTAGTCTATGAAAAAAACGGCGCTGACGCCTGAAAGATATAACTTAAAAAATGAAAATTGGTTTGCCATACTTGACTCGAACACTACTTGGACTGAAGTAGACTTTAGTGTTATTAGTTGCACCTGTGTGACACACCTGTAGCAGTGAACATTGTTCCAGTGGGTCCTCCTGGCTGGGGTCTGCTCCGTACTGCAGCACCAGCTCCGTGACGCGCACAAAGAAGGGGCCGACCAGCGCGGCGTCCTTGCAGTCGGCCTCGTCCAGGCACCACTTGACCAGTCCAACCAGCGTCTGCATGACTGTGTTCCCCATCGCACACGCGTGCACGTCTGCCCCTAGTGTCAAAGGCAAGAAGAAACACATCAGCCTTCCCTTACCGTTCCTAGGTACATTTAGCACACAAAAAAAAGGTGCTGATGCTGGAAAAAATACTTGAAATAATAAATAAACGTCTCTCATTAAATTAATCCAAGTACCAAAATAGAGCTGAAAGTCACTCAACAACAATAAATACTTGACTAGTTCCATTATTCGTTCCAAATCTTACTACAGCTACTGCTTCTGTGTTTTCCGATAAGTCGATACATGCACTCACTCGACTCGCAGCAGTACATTCTTTGTGTGATACTCGCCTCTCTGCAGTAATAACTCAATGTTCTCGGTGTTCTGGACAGCCACACCGTCACTGCAGGCCAGGGCGTGGAGTAGGGCCGTTTTCCCTTTGAAAAGAAGCAACAATCATTATACAATACCAAATACAATAATGGCATTATTGGTAGTAGGTCTTTGAAACAACAATGTTCTGTTTACATGAGACCAAATATAAGCAATGGATCTGATTTAGGTGGATTAGAATGGGATGGAAAGAGGTGGTCTATGTCGGTTGGCAATCTGCTTACATGGAGAATATGCAGAATGTATCCACGCTAAAATGGATAAATAAATGAATAACTGATTAATTGATTCATCATTTGAAAAAGTGCTGAAATTAAATCAATCGTCAAAATGGTGGTTATTTGCAGCCGTAGTCGGTATCGACACCTATATAGACTTTTTTTGGAGTCGCACTTTACATCACGGTGACCCCATTCATGTCAGTGGCGCTGCGTCTACCGCAGCGTCCGCAGTGTCGCGAGTTCGACTACGCTCGTCGACTTGTCTGCAATGTCTACCACGTCTCTTCAACCCAGTTTCCGACTAATCCCATTCAATAAAGATGGAAAAACGGCGCTGACGCTGGAAAAAATAACTTAAAAAAAAAAGACGCTGCAACATCGCGCCACCCCATCCATAGTATCCGTAGAGCCGTGGGTTCTATTTCCCATGTGAGCAAATACTTACGATGTCTACACCCCGATCTCTTCAACCAAGTTCCCACCCAATCCTACCAATAAAGAAAACAGTAAAATAACTTCTAGAAAACACAAGCACACCCTGTTTGTCTTTGGCGTTGACATCTGCTCCGTGGTCCAGAAGGACGTGCATGCAGGCCAGCCTGTCGGACTCCTCACTGGCCAGATCCAGAGGACTGCTCTCATGGATCTGTTGGACACAGCAAGGTGGCTTTCAAATCTAAAGATTCGGACTAGGGCCCGCACCAGTCAGTGAAGCGCAGTATCAATTGCATTTGTAATTGATTCTGTCTGCGTTCCCACTCTTTTCAAAGCTGCGCACCTTCCTTTTAACATGTGGAGTCTGAAGGCAAGCGATAGGTGGCGTTGTTTTGCAACTCATTGTTCGCAACCCAGAGAAGAAGACCTGCCTAGAACATGTTGCCTAGAAACCGAGAAATAGGAACATAGGAGGTGACTTTACGGTGTTTATAACATTGCGTGATGGAGCATCGAGAAAAGGAGGGGGCGGGGGGAGGGGGGACTCACCCGGTCTCGCTTCTCAATGTCGGCGCCGTGAGCCAACAGCAGCTTCACCATGTCTGGTTGGGATCGCAGGATGGCGATGTGGAGAGGGTTGTAGTACGACACAGGGGCTGACGGACAGGACGCAGTGATGCTTTAAGAAAGAGTTTATCTAAAGAACATGTAATACCATAATTCTTTGTCACTCTATGTAAAACAACAACAAGAGTGCTTTTCCCCATCCGTAGGGGGTGTGGCAGGGGAAATAGGATAAAACTGATCTGTAAAGGATACAACTTACACCTACAACCACGTCTGCTTGTAGGCAACTTTGTAGGTTAAGTTAGAAGTTAATGCTCAAATAACTCATTCAGTGACTGCCCTGTACAAATTTGGCACATCCTAGTGCCAGGGTTTTGTCAACAAGCGAGTGTTTTTTTTTAAAAAGATGAAATCCATCCTATTCAAACTTTCCATTATCATAAGAAAACTAGAAGCACTCAGAGTTTGCCAACCTGCGCCGTAGTGGTACAAAAAAGTAATTTTAGTGCTAGCAGTATGTGTGGCAACCCATTATCAATGAAAGAGCTCGTAGAGTAGCGAGATTGCGATTGACACCACCGGCGAACATGCTCAGCACAAGCCAACTACATTTCCCAGCGGCCACCGCAACCCGGAAGTCTGGTCACGTGACCGTGGTAAGCCCCCTGCGATCTATCAGTAAGTTGGTGATTAAGTATGATTCTGTTACTTATAGGTTACAGAAATGCACCAAAATGCAATCACTTCTTCCGTTGGTCATTTCCAACAACTCTACAAAATGTCATCCAGATCCGTTCACAACTTTTTCAGTTATCCTGGTGACAAACCAAGGTGACCAAAAACATAACCTGCTTCCCGCGGCGCAGGTAAAAACATTTGTTTCCACCCGTTTCCATTTTTTAGTTATAGTCTCCAGAACATGGGCAGGCATCACTAAAAATGTACAGTAACAGACGTGTCTTCTCCACACCTTCAAAGTTGAGCTTGGCTCCGTAGCGCAACAGGACTTCAGCCACGTACCCCACTCCTTTCTCTGCCACCTTGAACAGAGCGTAGCTGACGCCCGCCTCGAACACCTCTGACTGGGACTCAGACTCCAACAGATCCTCCAAAGATCTCACCACAGCAGTGTTGTCCCCCTCGCTCTGCTGAGTTGGCACGCTGACCGTTCTAAAAGTGTTTGAATAAAGAAAACGCTGTTGTTGCAGATTCATCGTATTTCACTATCTCCGTGTGTAGTGGCCTGTCAAGCCAGAACAGATTACTCTCTCTTTTGGTCTCTCTCGTTCTTGGGCGCTCTCTCTCTCGCTCTCTCTCTCTCTCTGGCTCTCTCTCTCGGTCAACAAGGGACATTCAATTACATTTTGAAAAGAGAATTTGTCCTAATTTATTTCCTTTTTTTTTACTTAAAGTTACTCAGTACTTTTGCTATTTAAGTAACTTTTTTTGGAGCACGCTTTTACTTTTACTTGAATAACTATTTGGATGACTACTTTTTACTTTTAGTTGAGTAATATTTTGCATTTTGAGTTAACAATTCTTTACTTAAGTAAGTTTTATGGCTACTCTGCCTATATCTGGTCATGACCATTCCTAGATGTCCCCACACTGAACCCCCAAACTGCTACCGCTCCTCAAAGACTACTCCTGTCAAATCCATGACCACCAAACTCCAAACCAGGAGAGACCGTGCCTTCTGCTCGGCTACCCCAGAACCATGGAACGCTCTACTAGCTTACGTCCAAGCACCACAGTCGCTGGAAAAAGAAGACCTACAAACCTACATGTTCACACTGACATCTAGAGTAAAAATAAACATTTCAACTCACGTGGTCTCTTCGCTGGCGTCGTCCTCGAGGCCCACGGTCAGCAGCATGATGGCGTCCACCAGGGGCTGATATTCGAACACTATTCTACGAAATCCGTGGAGAAAGGCCATAATGGCTGCCAGCCGTCACTAGCGACACACAAGAAGAAAGCAGAAAGTGAGTGATGGGTGTGCAAGGGACCACGGCGGTGAAGTATATGTATACATATACGTACGGTTATTATATAGGGTCAAATCCAATGGACAAGTTATGCTGCCATCTGCTGGTGATTGATAGCATATTACCATGGATAAATAAAAATAGATGTATTATCAATAATATATTTATTATAAAGGGCACGGTGGACTACTATAGAATGACCTGTAGAGCTAGCAGTCCAAGGAGACATGGGCTGAGTGTCCAGTGTTCAAAGTTACACATTACTGGCACAGTTCAACAACATCACAAGCCCTAACAATGCCTTAGTGCTGTCCACACTAGAGTGAAAAACGTTTTCTTTTTCACTATCGTAGTCCTCTTACATGTGTGTGTGTATATTGAGAGTGTGCGTGTGACGTGTGTGTGCAAATGTGTGTGATTGTTAGTGTGTGTGTGTCTGTACACACAGAAACCATAATATCCGTTGGGGTGTGCCACTGTGCCTTATCTCTTCAAGCATAGTTTGCTGAAAGCACCGCAAGGTGGCGCACCGCGGTTTATCCCAGAAAAACGCAGGTCAAAACGCAGGTTAAATGTAAAAGTTGTGAAGTATTGTCCGCTCACTGTCTTGAAATTGAAAGTACTGCATTTTGACGCCTGGTAGACAGACACACATTGAGCCTGCAGTGGCTTGTTAGTCAATACAAACAATGAGTTATTTAAAAAAACACTTTGTCATATAGACATTAAATGGAAGTTGTGGATTGTTGTAAATAAATGACTCAAATAGAACATGCTCAGTTCTACGTTAGTTTTACTAATAAAGTGCAGTTAAAATATCTATTTCTAACCACTGTAACACTTCATTTTATATATAAATATAATTATTCTACATCTTAGAGGTATTGTAACGTGTTATGATGTGATAATATATTTGATGTGAATACAGTTATGTTATATATAATTAGATAGCATGCTAACTAATAATACCACTAGGATGTAGAAAATTTATATTTATATATAAAATGGAGGGTTACACCACTCACCTCCTCATGAACAAAACAACAAAAACCGCAATTTTGGATTTCTAGAACAAATAGTCACAATGTATAAACCATAGACTGTATGTTAATAGTATATACAGTCTATGGTATAAGAATCCTATAAACGAATAAAACCTCCTCAGTGACACAAAACACTTATTGACGTTTAGCAACAACAGATTCAACAGGAGGGAAAAACGCACATATTTACTTTGAGTGCTTTACGATAATGTTAATAATATAAAATATCGATAAATGACATATGTCTCACTTCAGAAAGATGCTCCTTGTTGTCAGTGCTGCTGTCTACGAGTCGTCCTGGTACGCACTTCTTTCTGTCCGTCTAGAAACACCAACTGACAGAGAAAGGTTCCGCATGTCCTAAGAAGCTGAGCCTTTGTGAAAGTTTCAGTAAAGGAACAAGGACAAGGAGCCAGATCTGACACCATCAGGTTATGGATCTGATCTGTAGCTTTTAATGATAATAATTACAATAACATTATAATTAATGTGCAAATTATAATAACTTGAAATTCAAGATTATAATCAAAAGTATAATGTTGCATTTTTAAAAGGCAATGCACTGATGCAGCTTCATGGTTTGACATTTCGTAATCTTCCGTTGCCTTGCAGGAGAGAACTAGTTAGTAGTTGGTTGGTTAATATCCTGCCGGTGAGAGACGGTGATCTTAATTTAATTCAATAATAATTTACTAGTCTGCTGTATTACTACCATATAATATGACTGTGAGCTGAGACTGCTGAATGAACATAATTTACTAGTCTGCTGTATTACTACCAATCCTACCGTGTTCCAGGTTGGAAAAACAGTGTGTCAATCAAATTAAGTTATCAAATCACAGAGCAGTAGGTGTGACAAGTGGTGTGGAGGTCCACAATTTGTGAGAGATTTATTTATTTATTTACCCCACTTAGCACTTCTATGGACTTGTAGACCACACTCCTAAGGACAAGCAGCCCGCGGCCGCCCCCGCCCAATCTTCTTCTTCTCTCTCTCTCTCCCACTCTCCTTTTTTCTCTCTCTTTTTCTCCCTCACTTTTCTCTCTCTCTCTCTCTTTTTCTCTCTCTCTCCCTTTCTCCCTCTCTCTCCCTCTCCTGGTTATTTTTCTCCCTTTCTTCTCTCTCCCTCTCTCTTCCTCCTCCCTATACCCACACAGACCTACCCATATCCATGGAGTCTGTAAAACAAAATAAAAAAACAATTGTGTGCAAATATTTGGGGGCATGCTCTGAATGGGAACACTCTGAGGATCCTCCCCATAGGCCAGCGCAATAAGGAGGATATGGATCCTCATAAGTAACACCTTGCCCTATCTCTCTCTCTCTCTCTCTCTCTCTCGTAAATCAACAAGGGGCATTCAATAACATTTTGAAAAGAGTATTTGTCCTAATTTATTTCCTTTTTTTTACTTAAAGTTAGTCTGCTGTATTACTACCATTCCTACTGACTGTGAGCTGAGGCTGCTGAATGAACATAATTTACTAGTCTGCTGTATTACTACCATTCCTACTGACTGTGAGCTGACACTGCTGAATGAACATAATTTACTAGTTTGCTGTATTACTACCAATCCTACTGACTGTGTTCCAAGTTGGAAAAACAGTGTGTCAATCAAATTAAGTTATCAAATCACAGAGCAGTAGGTGTGACAAGTGGTGTGGAGGCCCACGTCTCCAGTCCAACAAAGCCCGCCTTAACGGGCCGCTGATTGGATCGCCCGAACATGCACGACCACCTGATTGTCAGCCTGGTTGATCCAGACCCACCGCACCGCCCCGTTGCACGCAATGCGTGGATGATTCGTTGCTTCTGGCTTGCTACTAGGCTAACAAAGGCTCTGATATTGAAGCGTCACCACAAATAGTGAATTTTACACACTTTGAGAGAAAATAAAGCAGGCACCAAAACATCTGTTTGGTTTCGTA
>OMKY01167904.1:0-12543 GCA_900302395.1 Bregmaceros cantori
CCCGACAAATAAAAAAACTCCTCATATTCGACCCTTACCATGGACTTGTAATCCGTGGGGCGCCTCCACTGAGAACGAAAATACGGCTATATGACGTACAGCCACGGCAGGGTCTTCAACCCCCCGCCCCCTCCTCCGGGTGCCACGGGGGAGAGGGCGGGGGGAGGGTGCCCTAACTTGCTTGTTTCCGCGATATCTGACTGGTAGTAGTAGTCTGTTAGTTTATATTTGTGAGAAAAAGTTTGCCACGCGTTTGACAACACACCATATACACAGTGCAGCGAGTCAAAGCCACGCCCCCATAGCAGCCGGCTATGGAATGTGTGGAATGCTGCCTGCTATGTAACCATCGTATCCGCCTCATATCAAGCCGATATCAGTTTAGAAAAATACTCATTATTCATTTCTCTACGTTCTGTAAATGTTTGAGACTATCGTCAAGCTAGGAATATGAATTTCACACAGCAGATGGACAAGAATGTCATGATGACGTAGCAATGGAAAACTGTTAGCGTCGCCCCAAGGCGTTGATGGCCATAGCGGCAACGATTACTGTAAACGTCGCAGGGCGACACTGGCCAGGAAAGAGTTAAGCATGGTCCACTAGTACCCATTGCATGGCTTGGGTCTCTGAGGGTTAATACTCACGTAGACTTAACACCATCTTCACAAAGTTTACTTCATTTGTAATGAAAGGGTGGTTATAGCTCCGTTGGGAGCGCACTTCTTCAACGAGGGTTGAAGAAGTTGAAGTTGTTAGTAGGTGTGTGGCGATTTGAAAATTTTTCTTTTGATGAAATTGTCTGTGCTCTTCACCTACCTTTGTCTTTATTGCTAGCTTTGAAAAAAAAAAAAACTTGCAGAAAATACTTGGCGGCCAAACTCGATTTGGCGGCACCATCGAAAGTGGCCAGTCGAGCAGCATTACAGTGTGGTTCGGAGCCTGCTCTGCATGAGGCCAAAAGACACTGCAGCGCAGGGTGAAAATTGCGGAAGGAGTCAATGGAGTACCGCTCCCCCAGTGCAGGACATTTATTGGTCTCGCCTCACGAGGAGAGCCACCAGGAGAGCCACCAGAATCGCGGGAGACCCCATCCACTCCACCGCCACCCCGTTGCCATCAGGGAGGAGGCTGAGGAGTCTCCCGGCAAGAACTAGCAGGCTCAGAGACAGCTTCCTCTGTTTTGTTGTTTTACCTGTTTTAGCTAGTGCCCTGGGGAGGCAATTTCATTTGTGTTGTGTGTTATGTACACCACATTTGACAAATAAATTGACTATGACTTAACGCGGGGCCTGCAAGATATGGTTGTGGGGGCTGCCAAATATGGTCGCGCATATTTGAGACCCCTGGCCTATTGTATTCGGAATCTAAATTTGACATCAACCAGGAGGAAAACGCAGACCAGCTCTTACCACTGAAAACTCTTCTTTGTCCAGGTGTCCATCTTTGTTTACATCACCGAGTTCCCAAATCTTTGGAGAAACACAAGGGAGCAAGCACAACCTTACTACAGATTACAAAACACACATTTCCAAAGTTGAAGTGTATATGAAGTAGAGCTGCAACCGGTCAAACGATTAAATCGGCAGCGATTTGTTTCCTTGTTTGGCCCATTCTCCGCTAAACGTCTAGAATACATGTTGTTCCAAAGCCAATCATCATTCCCAGTGTTATGGCCCAGCCCATTCTCTTGGATATTGAACAGTGGCTGTGTCCGAAATCGCTCCCTATCCCCTACTCCCTACCCCCCATATAGTGCACTCACTTATAGTGCACTCAACAGCAACGGCCAAGATTTCGGACACTAGAATTGGCGCCGTCAAAATTAGTATAAAATATAATTAAAAAAATATAATTATAAAATTCAACAATCGTCAGAAAAAGTCAGAAGTACTTACATTTATAACGATTTGCCGCAGTCGGTCGCGATTTACTCCCGCCGCGCCATTTTTATTAAGTTTAGGTCATTTTTAAAACGTCTCGCAATGCATTATGGGTTATATTGCTCAGTCTAGGGTACATACAATGCTCACTACCTTTCGTGGTGCATTGTGAGATACTTTCAGTGCACTATATAGGGTACATGGAGAATTCGGACACCCCTACAAAATGGCGTGCACCCCATATAGTGCACTATATGGGGGTTAGGGAGAGATTTCAGACACAGCCACTGTTAAGCCCAAAAGCAACACAAACAAACATACGATGAAGCTTAGGCTCGTCCGTATCAATACAAAAAAGCATATGTTAGCAATACGTGAGATAGCAAAACAGAAAAAAAAGCTTAAAGTTAATATTCGTTCCAATTTGAAATGTAAAAAGAAAAAGTAGTAATGTAGGTGAAATATTACTAAAAAAAGGCACATACCTTCCCCAGCACATCCATGGGGAGCTTTGAGTTTAAGAGCACAGGCTTGACTTTGTCCCCAGGTAGGAGGCCATTGACTGGGGAAAGACTCTCAAAAATACCTTCAAACTTGACTTTTTCATCAGGCTGGGGAGAAAAAGAAAGCACAAATATAAAATGAGGACAATTAGCGACAATGAACAGCTGGAACTGTCAGCTGAAGAGACATTTCAGATAAGATCATAATGCTTTGATGCGCTTCATATTATTATTACAAATTGATGAAAATTATATTATTATTTAAAAATATTTGATAATTTGATTAATAACATCTGTAAGAAAGACGTCAGTTTAATTTTTTTTCTGCAATGCACTTAATGGCCACATGGAGGTGAACATCTTAAACGACAGATATGTCAACCCTAATTTCTCACACTTCTTAACTTGAATATTACTTAGACTGTAGTATTTTGTATATATCGGTTGATATCAGTTATCGGATCGCTATCGAAGATTTATGCAATATTGTGATGGCCGGCTATATTGACATCTAAAGGCCACCGTCTGCACTGCACTCGCATTTTCGCTCAAGATTTTGTCAGGAAACTAAATTCAGTTCCAGCTCTTCATTAATTCAATGCCAACCCTTTCAAATTCTTTTTTTCAGGTTTTTTTCAACATCTGTTATTTCCAAGACCCATAGAAAATTTAAGTTTTGTCATTGTCAACAAAACATAGCAAAGGACACTTCATTCCTTGTGTTTTAGGTGCATACAGTTTTTGGGACATTTTCAATCCTCGTTGGGGTTATTTTAATATGTTAAAATGCTAAAATTTCTGGCAGTTAAATGTTTGAGAAACTGCTCACCCGAATTGCCCAATGAGCGTCTGTGGTTGTCGACAATGCCGGTGATGCACTCCTCAACGGACTCGCAGTGTCCCTCTGTCAAGCAAGACAATTATGCAAAACATTAAATGAATAAAAATATAACCTGAATATGAAAAAAATATATGTATGTATAAGTATGACTTATTCATACATTTGCCCATTAAAAAATATAATTGGCTACATTTCCAGTTCCGTGGATTGGGAATACTTGATACTTACAATCCGTTGAGGGCTTAAAATGTATGAAACATTTCAAAACATCTCATGCACACTTGCATTTACTTACAAACTTAGGTGCTGGTAGCGTTTGGTTGAGGTTGTTAAGACTGATGTCATTGCCACCTTGCGCCGATGCCACCAGTCGCAGAGCAATGAAGAAGCCCTGGGTTGGGAATAAGAGGAGATTCCATGTTAGCTATTGCCGATCGACCGATGGATCTGGCCCGTTTATTTTTACTTCGGTCTCTTTATATTTTAACATATGCTATGTCTGGGAGACTATTTCCGTCCACTTTCACAGTCAGTCTTCAAGCACCATGCATCTGGGGCTCAATCTTGTGGACAGACGAGGAAGCGAATATAATGGCATTTTAAAACTAGTTTTCATCTTAATATAGTTGCATTCACAAATACAGTTTTGAAAGTACACCAAATATATTTTGTATAAACTACATCTAAACTTAACATTACACACTATAAGGAACTTTAAGAACGACCAAAATGTTTGCGTTCCGAACTGGTTCAGGACCGGTATTTGGTGGCGGAACGGTTCCAAGAAGAAAAACATTAAACAGAGGCCTGCCTGAACCGTCCAGAATGGAACGTTTTTAAAAGTTGAGTCAATTCTAGATGTTAAATAACAATCCCGTATTGGCATATTGACCACCAATAACGCCGATGGTTTGAGGCTGAAAAATGTTCTAAAAACAGTCTGCGGCCAATCACAGCCACCAAATGCTGCAACATCAACAATCAGCCTGTGTAGATGGCAAGAAAGCCTGGCAAGCCGAAATAATTAACTCGTTCCTGCATCAAAGACGTTTCTTAGTCTGGGGTAATCGCATGACGCAGACATCCTTCCCGCAGTGACGATCGTGTATTTAAAAAAAGTGTCTGGGTATCGATCCGATTTTCATGGCTACATGTATTTTTAAAATTATTGTTGCACATGTTTACATTCATTTAAAAAAAAAAACATTGTCCAAAAATCATCACTATAAACTGATTTCTTAATGATTATTATACCCAAATTATTTAACAGCATTTGTATGAGCTTTTTGCGGATACCACTGTACTGGAAAATATACAGAACTGCTGTATTCATCATCTCCAATGGGAAATTACATTTTGTTGGTTCAGTAGGAGAGAGAACAGAGTGATAGAAACTCATGACTTAGTTAGAACCATAACCATGTTAAAGAAAAAGGGTGACAGCGTTGGCGAAGTGGTTAAAGACGCTGCACCTAACACGGGCCATTCATAGTAATGGCGCTGTGGTTTCGGCCTCCTTGCCTCGACTTTTCGGCGATGTCTACCCCCGATCTCGTCAACAACAACAACAAAAAAAACAACAACATACAATCCTTATTAGGGAAGGCCTGTTAGATATAGAAATATTATGGAAAAGATTTTTGGAAATAACCAACATTACCCTCTTGTCCAAGTATCCTTTTCTTTCGGAATCTGCCAGGTCCCAAATCTGAAAATTACCAAAAAAAAAACAGATACAGCATCGCACAAATTGAAATGGCATTGACGTTGTGACGTGTAAAATATAAATCAAAATAAAACTTTCCAATAATTTCGGATTATTACCAAGGAATTGGATCACTTTTGGATCACAATTAATAATTCCTAAATACATGAAACATTGGATGATTATATGATAAAATAAATCACAAAAATACAACATAAAATATTATGGTACAAATTCATTCTAATGAGTTTATGCCAGAATAAGTAACTCTGGGGGTGTCATTGGCGGAGTGGTTATGGACACCGCACCCAACACGCTCCCATTCATGTTAATGGCACTGTGTCTACTGCAGTGGCGCAAATTCTCTTCAACCCAGTTTCCGACTAATCTTTTCCGAGAAAAATGAAAAAAACAGCGCCCATGCCGGAGAAAATAACTTTAAACCTCTAGCAATTGTTACTCACTTAATATTTTTAAAGAAAAAACAAATAGCTTAAACAGCGACTAATTGACCATTAAAACTAGGGGTGCATCTTTTAATTTTAAGGATTGGTCGATCCCGATCTCCGGTAGAGTCCCGATCCCCGATACGGTGTCCCGATACAGAGTCCTGATCCTGCAAATATTAGTAGTACCCAAGCTATTTGGCACAATTGTCAATTTCAATAATAGTCAAAGTAATGAACAATCATTTGGCATGCTCCCCGACTCATTCACCGATCCTGGTTGGGACAAAATCACGAGTCCCGATCCTTGGAAAAAAAGTCTGATTGGCCCCCGATCACCGATCTGAGGATCGGATCGATGTACCAATAATTAAAACAATTGCTACTTGCAGCCGTAGTCCATTTGATTCCCACACACCGTCCTACGACAGTAATTCAATCACAAAATCATGACAAGATACATTTCTAAGCATGGATGCCACCACATCCATGCTTAGAAATGCATAGCGTAGGAGATTAATGTGTAGATCCCCAGCAAGAAGTGAATAAGCTCACAAAGCGAACAGTTGGGGATTTTACTACAAAAATCCAGCACATGATCGAGTATGGTTACACCACGACAAACATAATCAAGTAGCTATTCCAAATATAGAAATGATTGTCAAGAAAATGTTATATTTCAACAACATGTTTTAGCCTACAATATTTAATTGTTTCCTAGATGTTTAAATGAGAAAATTGTTTCATAATTGTCCATTTTTCACGTATATAGCCATATAAATCGAAATGTATTTATTTTAACTTAACTTCATTTTTAAATCTAATTTCAATTGAACTTTATTTAATCTGATCTTGGTGTGGAGTGCCTATGGATTCCAGTGTATGTGTGGGATATGTAGTGTTTTCACATATTTTTGTCCTGCATGTCAAATAAATTGCAATCTATATTCATCTGTCCTGTGTCGAGCATGCTTTCATGTGGCTGTGGTCTACGGCGTTGCAAATGAACTCCCTTCGGCGACACTAAAACAACTGAACTTAGACTTGACTTGAACTTATCTGCGGTTACCTTGCCCAGCGTGCTATCCGACAGGCCTGACTTTTTCAGGAACTGAGCTGCATCCCCCGCAGATACCTTCCCAGTGTTACCACGGTCCACCTACAGAAGAATAAAAATTGACCATAGTCAGTATGTTTACAAGAGAGGGATAATGACATTTTGTAAAGTATACATATGATTAATTGGCACAACAAACCCAAAAAGACTATGTTGTTTTCAGCTCCGGTTGATGCAGATGGTTGATGGGCAATCTCACAATAATATTGTATATTGTGATGTTTCAAAATATCATCAGTACCATACACGATATCAGGATTATCGTCGGTAGGTCTTCGAAAGCTTGTGTACAACTAGTACACTCCCCAGTCCGGGAGTGATAATTTACTAACCTATAGGGAGGGATTAGAGCCCACGGGTGAGATAATATTATCAGATATTGTGATATTTTCAATGCACAATATCGTGAAATGTGGATATTGCCAACCAACCAATATGAGAATGGATATAAACACCACCTTGTGCAAGCACCCTATTTCTGCTCAAATACTGTCTGCAAGGACAGTATTTGAACTGATCAGGAAAATTTGTATAAATCCCATTTTCTTGTTAATATCCCCCTTCCACATGGAGCACAGCTGTCATTTCAGCTGTACTGGTCCAAATTGCCAAGGATTGTGAGAAATCATCATCTATTTCACATAAATCAATAGCAATCGGGTTTAGGGTGATGTAGGAAGAAGAATAGAAGACAAATAATCTCAGTAATTGAATCACAGCCAAAATCAATGGTTATGCATAATAGGGCTGAAACGATTATTCAAAGTTTGAGTACTCAAATCGAATAACCAAATAATTTTTTGTGCCTCGAGTAATCAGCTTTTTTTGCAGGGACAATTTTACGTTAGCAAAAGAGCAGCTCGCTAATGTCAAACACAACCAGAGAGGAGCGGAGCCGCTCTGCTAGTAGCTACTTAAGATTTTTTTTTCTTCTGAATAATCGATTCGAAACATGTTAGAATAATCGATTACTAAAATATTCAATACTTGCAGCCCTAGTGTATAATAATAATTAGGTATTACTTTTCTAGAAGACATACCAAACATGGGGGTCGTCAATGGCAATGATGATTAAAAACACTGGACCTAAAAGACGGCACTCATTCAAAGTAATGGCGCCATGTAAGGCTGGGCGATATTGAAAAAAAAAAAGTATCTCGATACGTTTTGCAATATCTCGACATACATCGATAACTAGGCCGGGGGGAAAAAAACGCACCAACGTCATTATTTTAACTGTAAACTATGATCATCTGAACAATAAACGATAAAACACTGAAACAATAAAAATGATTACATTAAGTATTCAAAGAGAAGAGAAGAAGAAAGAGCGAGGAAGGAAGAGAGAGAGAGGGAGGAAGGAAGAGAGAAAGAGAGCGAGAGAGAGAGAAAGGGAGGGAGAAAAAGGGAGGAAGGAAGAGGGAGAGAGAGGAAGGGAGAAAAAGGGAGGAAGGAAGAGAGAAAGAGAACAGAGGGAGGACAGAAGAGAGAAAGAGAAAGTAGGGGAGAGGGAGGAAGGAAGAAAGAAAGAGAGAGAGGAAGGAAGAGAGAAATGGAAAGAAAGAGGAAGGAAGAGAGAAGGAAAGAGAGGGAGGAAGGAAGAGAGAAAGAGAGAAGTATAAAGCGCAAAAGGCTGATCAGCGCAGGTTTCAGAAAAGCTGTGATATCTCCCCTTCAACGTGAAACTAGATGATTTTTGCGGACACATGCCTTGGTTTAGCGTAGGATTGCAAGGTGATGGATGAACGTAGAGACACATGGTTTTCGGCGACTTACAGATTGAAGTCCCGCCTTTCAAACGAGCCATAGCATGATTCCCTGTCATATAATACGCTGTTCCCCTACAAAAAAAACGTCAAAAATGATCAAAATGTCTGAGAGTCTTGGGCAGGATTTCCAAAAAAAGGGCTGGTATTAAATGAGTTAAAATATTATATTATTGTATAGTTTTATCCAAAGTTAAAAGCAAAGAGATTGGATTTGGGCACATGCATTCATTTCAATGAAGTTCAAAGATTCATGTCATTTGACTATGTACACCACCTTCTTCTATCACCTAGGCCATTATTTCAATGGGTTTTAATTAGTTATTAATGTTGTATTTCGCTTAATTAAATAATCAGCACATTATTAAGGTGTTCTGTGAATCTTCCAAGCCGACAATTATATTTTGTTCACAAAAACAGTTGTACCCACCATTGTACCCACCATTTTGGGGATCTAACGCAATGCATCGGTAATGCACCGTTCTTGTGGAGAGTGGATGAGGCCGACGCAGCAGCCGCCGTGAGAGGCGGCTCACAGCAACGGTCACTGGCCCTCCAACACGAGCACGCACACCGAGTGGCAGAACTTGGAGTGCTCCGAATAATGGCCACGATGTGTCGCCCATTATTAATCTTGTACATATCGCTATGTGCGATACGTCAAAATATTTCCCGCTATCATAAAATTTCGAGATTTTGTAAATATCCATATATCGCCCACCCTTAGCGCCATGTTTTAGATCACAGCGTCCGTAGTGCCGCGAGTTCTACTCTCCTCGCCGGCTTTTCTACGATGTTTACCCCCTCAATGTCTTCAACACTGTTTCAGACTAATCCTGTCAATAAAGATGGGAAAACAGGGCTTGCGGCAACATACAATAACTAATACTTTAATAGAAGACATATCAAAGATAAGCAAAACATGTTACCTGCCGGTAGTAGCTCTCGTAGGCCGGGTTTCCGCTCGATAACTGAAAAGAAACAACATGTTTACTTCACGCAGCACTAGCCATTAAGTACTATGGTGTAACTACATTTTCAGACGCTTCTTTAACAATGCCAAGGACAACCTGTGCGGTCATCCAAATAACAAAGCTCTGAGCCCGGATTTCCACCCACACCAGTGGTTGTCATGCGGTGGCCAACGGTGCGGTTGCGACCGTTGGCCACCGTGCCTCCCTGCCGCATGGTGTTACCACCACCAAAAATGCAATAGCTCGACGTCATGCGATGTTAGTATCACTAAGTAGAGAATGTGTAGCAGGTAGAATTTCAGTTACTGCTCGTCAGTAGTACTGCCTGCTTTGTTTGCTCTGTTGCGTTACATAATATTACTCAGGGTACTAGCTAATTTCATGAGGTTTTGGGCGAGTTTTCACAGGGCACAAATGCCCTTCCTGACGTCAACCCTCCATTTGTCCGGGCTTGGGACCGGCATCGGGTTGGGCTGGTTTGCCCCACCCCATAGCTAGACAGGCCGTAACCCCGGCTTAGAGAGGGAAACAGAAGACGAGGACGACCCAAAACAAGATGGAGAGACTGCATAAATACAGATATCAGGGAGAAGGAGATCAACGAAGAAATGTTCAGCTATATGGAAACAGCTCATTCACAACGGCGACCCTGCATAGGGCAAAGCTTGGAAGAAGACTCACTGACAATGTCAGATGTAAAATTCCATGACGGTGTGCATCCACGACTTGCCAACTTAGTGATTCTGATAACCCATCACCAGTCGGCGATTTAAACATTGTAAAACTAATCACACAATTGCATCTTATGGTGGTCAATTGATTCTGTTGTTTGGAGTTTACATTAATCAGGGCTGTTTGAGGAGTGAGATTTACTCCTAAAAAATTCCCAACGGCACTGGTGGTGGCGCAGCGTGATGGTAGCCATTCTGATGTGCTCGCGTTGATGTCAACTAAAATGAAACAAATAAAATCAGATATAAACAAGTAGCATGGGGCTGGTTCTGTGGCACAGTCGATTAGACAGGTGCATTTAGCCCTATATAGTCTTGTGCCTGAGGCTAGGACTCACAGCACACCCACATAAAAAACAAGAAGTCTATAATGAGCTGTACTAGTGGTCATAAGGATTTCTTTACAAAGAAAATTGTACAAATAGCCGTTTTGGAAGGTCAAGATTTTGAATTCCCTGGCAAGTTTGGCAACACTAAGAGGTGGGGAGGGCTTTGATTAATCTGTAAACTCAATCTTCCCGTGGTACATTCCACCGTTTATCGCCAAGCGCCGTCATTCCAGCGTCCATAGAGGAAGACGACGGCCAGGTCACTCAAGTCGATACGTGGAATGCATATATGCAGCGCCTCGAGGAGAATTGTTTCGTAATCATGAATAACGAGTAATTATGAAGTGATTATGATATTATACTATGTTTTGTGTACATGGTGAAACACATACGTATTTACACCTTGTAAATAAGTAGGCATGCATATGTATGCGTATGTTCGTTTTATTTATCTCTATTTCTATCTGCATTTCTATTTGTAACCACTGATTGCTTTCTATTTGTTATGTTCTGCTTTGGTGATACATGTTGCTTTTTATTACGATGCGAGTAAAGCAACTTTTGAGTTGAATCGATGAAGCATGGAACTTTAAAAATACCCACACTTCGAAACTCGTTTCTAGAGAGCCCACGGAGCTCCACGGAGCGCCCCCCGGAAGCCCTGTTTCTAGTCTCGGGCGGCTCAACTTTTGAACAGGAGCTGGGGTGGCTTAGCAGCCTGAAAAGACAACTCTGCCATGTAGCGTGGATTATAGACAAGTGTAGAAATCGCACAAATAGGCCGCCCCATCACTGCGCATGGGCTTGTATCCCCGGCCGGAGAAACAGGCCCACGGCGACATGGAACACAACTTTACCGTCATCCTGTGTACGTTGACATCATCCCCCGAAAGCAAAACGCACTGCGCACCATGACAGTCGCCCCCAGCCCGAGCGCTCGGGTCGCTGAGCAGCTTCGAAGACTGTATAAGACCGGGCTGCCGTGGTGGTACATTGCGGTAGACATGCGAGTTTGGTGTTGTCTTCTTACCTGACTTAAAGTCATGAGCGCCGCCATGTTTCCTGCTGGGGGCGCGCGCTGGGCCACTTTCAGCGGAAGCGCGCAGTGCTGGAAACGAGCCCTGGTATGGCAAGCCAAAGTGATCACAATTACGAGGTCTCCGGCGCGCTACCCAGGTTAGGGTAGCGCGCTACCTTGCTTAGTTTAACGCGCTACCTCGCAAACTTCACGCGCTGTGCTGCTTAGGGTACCGCGCTACCTTGTTTAGTTTATCGCGCTACCTCGCAAACTTCACGCGTCACGTTTCTTAGGTCGCGCGCGACTTCACGCGTCACGTTTCTTAGGTCGCGCGCGACCTCGCTTAGGGGTACCCTAAGCATGCTAATGCTATTGTAATGATCTCCGCCCATCGGGTGGATGGACAGTTCATTTGAGATCGTGAGATCTATTCATGTTGCGATAAAACAATACAATGGTTTCTAATGTTATTGAACATGTTCGTAATTTGCTGACGATCTGATTGTCTAACATTTCATTCCATTATAGTTGTATTTTTGATTATTGTCACATTGTTATAATGTTTAAAGGCAAGTTTTACGTGTGACTCGGATCGCTGCATTATTTGGCCACCAAATTGTAGCGTTGACAAATGGACACACCAGACTTATAATATTATTTTTATATATTATTACATTTGGGTTTTTTTAATTTATTATTTTGAAAGGCAATGTTAACGTGTCGACTCATGATTATGCCATCAAAGTCCAATCCTGGTGTTGACCGAGTGCCGTATCGCTCGTCACTTCTGGATCGAGCGGCCGGTGGTGCCAACACGCAGGTGACAGTTGGCTCTCCCGTGTGTCCCATGTGGGAAAAATAAAATAACACACGCTGCTAATAGCCTTGCGTACTCACCCAGCTCAGGGACCCGACACCGTGTGTCGACGGCCGGCCGCGTGTGGTGGCTGCGGCGGCGCTGAGTAGCAGGTAACAGTTAGAGGCCGAAGTGTTCCGCACTCCGATACAACGAAGGGGAACGGTCGCCCTCACGCATAGTGAGCGTGGAGGAGCGGGCCACGCCGGGTCCCGCGGAGAGTGCAACCCACCTCGCGGCAGTAGTTGCGTGACGCCCTCCGGGTCGGGTGGCGCAGGGGGTGTGAGTTGAGACGGCTGAAGAGTCGTCCGATGGGCCATGTGTAGACCGCAGAGGCACCGTTGCGGTGCCGGTGGGAGGCAGCTGGAGGTAG
>OMKY01167906.1:0-13567 GCA_900302395.1 Bregmaceros cantori
AGTAAATTATGTTCATTCAGCAGTCTCGGCTCACAGTCAGTAGGATCGGTAGTAATACAGCAGACTAGTAAATTATGTTCATTCAGCAGTCTCGGCTCACTGTCAGTAGGATCGGTAGTAATACAGCAGACTAGTAAATTATGTTCATTCAGCAGTCTCCGCTCACTGTCAGTAGGATCGGTAGTAATACAGCAGACTAGTAAATTATGTTCATTCAGCAGTCTCCGCTCACAGTCAGTAGGATCGGTAGTAATACAGCAGACTAGTAAATTATGTTCATTCAGCAGTCTCAGCTCACAGTCAGTAGGATCGGTAGTAATACAGCAGACTAGTAAATGTTATGTTCATTCAGCCTCCTCCAACTCAGTCTCTGGCTGTGTCCAAAATCGCTCCCTATCCCCTACTCCCTACCCCCCATATAGTGCACTCAACATCAACGGCCGAGATTTCAGACACTAGATTTGGCGCCGTCAAAATGATTACAAGATATAGTTTTTTAAAAGTACAATTATAAAATTCAACAATCATCACAAAAAAGGCAAAAGTAATTTTTAATATATCTCTCAATGCATTATGGGTTATATTGCTTCGTCTAGGGTACTTCCGATGCTCTCTACTTTTGCGGTGCATTGTGGGATACTTTCAGTGCACTATATAGGGTACATGGAGAATTCGGACGCCCCTACAAAATGGCGTGCACCCCATATAGTGCACTATATAGGGAATAGGGAGCGATTTTTGAACATAACCTCTATCTCCCCCCACTGCTCGCACTGTGGTTGTGGGGCGGATTTTACATTAAATCAACTTCTTTAATTAATGATATTTGCAGTTTGAACGTAATAAATTTGATTACTTTGTTAATTTTTATTTTTTTCCGTTTTAGTGCCAAACGTGGCCATTACAAATTGTTGGATTTCCTACCCTTCTGAAATCGCTTTTAATTATTTATATGCAAAATATAAGAAAGAAAGATTTGCATTTATATAGCGCTTTTCTACCACATGGTGGCACTCAAAGCGCTTTACACTGACCTCTCAATCACACATTCACACCCCAATGACGGCTGCTGCCTTACAAGGCGCTCGCCACGACCCATTGGGAGCAATTTGGGGTTCAGTGTCTTGCCCAAGGACACTTTGGCATGGAGACTGTCGGAGACGGGATTCGAACCACCAACCTTTTCGTTTTCAACCCTCCCGTCATTGGAATGGCCGCTCTGCCAACCGAGCTACAGCCACCCCTCAATTTTTGACAATTTCACACACACACGGTGTCACCTCAACTTTAAGCTGTACATGGATGTCAGCTTGCATGTTCCTCCTGTTTTCTAGCTACAATGTGAGCTTCAGAAAACGCAAAAGAACCTCAACAGGGACGGTGTCGAAGGGCCAGAGACCGAACGGACAACTGGAGAAGAGTTCTACGTTGAAAAAGCTGGTGGGTGGAGCCTTCCTTCAAAACAGGATTTGGAATTTGAATGGTTTTAATCGACATAATCTAATTTTGCAGTAATTAGCTAATATATAGGGGTGCACCGATCACGTTTTTTTTGCTCACGATCCTATGATTTTAACGATCGGCCGATCCTGATCTCCAGTACCGAGTCCCGATACCGATCCCCTGACTGATTTACTGATCCTGATCGGGACAGAATCACGAATCCTGATCTTTGGAAAAAACTCAGATCGGCCCGCGATCACCGATCTGATATCGGATTGGTGCACCTCTACTAATATGTTTAGTTTAACATATTAGAGCTATACAAATTTGTAATTTATGATGGGAACAATCCCAAGTATTACCAATAGTACCGTTAAGTGGTATTATTTCCCATTCACGTCCATAATATAGGGGCAAATACAACAATGTAGTTAGGCTGCCAACTGCTGGTGATTGATGGCATATCACCATGGTTAAATCAATAATAACAACACATTTAAACGCACAATGTCGAGAAAATCTTGCTCAGAGGAGCAGTGGCAGAGTGGTTATAGAGTGCATCCCCCCCCCAGGCCGTCTCCCACCGACTCTTCGTCCCAGTTTCTTTATGATCGGAATAAAATCCCAATTTTTACAGATAGCGCTGTTGCACGCTGTCGATGCGGCTTGGTGGCGAGACTTAAGATTAAGATTATTTCGTCACACATTTCAAAAAAAGGTGCTTGGCCAAAGGGTGATTGGTCTTCTTCCTGGTGGACAATTTGGGTATTTGACCAGCAGAGTGCGATTTGGTCTGCCCCCTGATGGAAAATTTGGCTGTTAGACAGAGTGTTCATTGCGGGACATACGGATGTGTCCTACGTCGGATCCTGCCATAGACATACTAGGGATCTGTCTCTAATGTGAGAGAGAGAGGAGAGATGGAGAGACTATTTTTTTACTTTTGAGTACATTTCTGAGCCTGTACTTTTTACTCTACTTGAGTAGACATTGGTAGACACTTCGTAGTCATACTTGAGTTGTTTTTTTTTTCACAAATGTATTTTACTCTTACTCAAGTAGGAGATTTGGGTACTTTTGGCATCTCTGGACACAGTGCGGCGCCCCTTGTTAGTGCATTGTCTCGCTTACAAGAGTTCCGTTGAATTTGCGGTGGAGTCACGTCTATAGTAAAGTCTGTGGCAGATGTTGAAGTGGATCAGTTGTAAAAAAAAAAAACATTTGGCTGAGTCGTTGTACCTTGCACGTAGGCCACAGGGTCGGAGACCAAACCCACCACCTCTCCCGTCCTCTCGCCTCCACGCCTCATCCGCCGGACGCCAGTACAGCAGGGCTCCGACCACGAACAGCGGTCCGCCGACAAGACGACCGCTCCCACGGCCGCCCCTCCGGCTGGCACCATCGCCTCCCCTGCACGGCACAACGAGTGGACGAAGCCCGTGGAGTCGTGCGACGAGCTGCCCGCCTTTCCCCTCAACTACCTGCCTCCGGACCCCGGCACATGGGACGTGGACGGGGTCTTCGGTTTCATCAGCTCGCTGCCAGGTCAGAGCCCGTCCCCATCTCCTTCAAATACCATCATAAAGATAAGATACTTTATTTAGTCACACATACATGTACAGTGAAATTCTTCCTCCGCATTTATCCCATCCCTTAGGAGCGGTGCAGCACCTAACTCCTTCAGCGGCAACCATTTTAACACTAAAACTAGTGCAGAGCCCGTAGAGAAGAGTTGGGATAGGGAGCGATTTCGGACACAGCCATTGTTAAGAAAATATTGCTCGCTGCCTGTTCGTTTGACCACAAAGATAACACTACCTCTGCCGCTGCCAAGGCGGGAGGTCATGTACTGATCACTGCAGTAGAATCCTCAGTTGATGAATGTGTACACACTCCAGGTTGCCTGGAGATCGCCGAGGAGTTTCGTTCCCAGGAGATCGACGGACAGGCCTTGCTGCTGCTGAAAGAGGACCACCTCATGGGAACCATGAACATCAAACTGGGCCCCGCCCTGAAGATCTACGCACAGATCTGCCAGCTCAAGGACTACTAACCCAAAACTTGCTGCCCCTTCTCACTGACCAGGCGCTACTAAGTTATGGAGCCTCACAGACCACGAACACTGCCCCGTCTAAAGCTTTACAAGCGGGCGGACAGGCAGCGTCTCCACCAAAAATCTACGTATCTGTTGGAGCATCATCATCTTCGGTTTTAGTCCTCTTTCCAGGCGCTGCTGGCTTGGACTTCACTCTCGATGTGGCTTTCTTCCACCGGGAACGGTCCTTGGCCGCCTCGTGGTCGATGCCAAGTGCCTTCATGTCCTCCAGCACGAACATCTGCCAGGTCTTCTTAGACCACTGGGTCTTTTCCCCTCTAAAGCCGGGCGTACACTGTGTGATTTTCGGCCCGGTTTGCCACAATTTTCCAGTCGTGCGACTGTTCCTGAAATCGGGCCGAATTTTGGGCCGATCGTGCGACTCTCGTCGTGCAGTGTACGACGGTCCACGAGAAGCGATTACCGCTCGCCGGCGGCCTCCCGATCGGTCGGGAGAATATCGAACATGTTTGAAATTCAGTCGGGTCAGGAGGGTGGGGACCGATTTAACCTGTCACACTACGCACGCACGGAGAAGACGACAACAGAACAGTAGCCATGGCAACACGACACTGGATGCCGGAGTTTATTTTCATAAGACATAAGACGCACGTATTGTTGGCATACGACATCCCCTTCTTCACCCAGTCGTTCTTTTCCTTCCTCATTAAGTGTCCGTACCATCGCAGTCTGCCTCTCCTCACCACATCCACAATAGACGAGTTTACGTGTGAAACACTGGGGGGAGTCATTTTGTCCCGCACTTCTGTTGGTCACTTCCGGTATGTATATATATATGTATGTATATAAAGTCTGGTAGAAGGCCGCGGTACGTGGACACACAAACACACGCAAGACGTGGGCGGAGTTTGTACGGGCTATGCGAGACGTGGGCGGAGTTTGTATGGGCTATGCGAGACGTGGGCGGAGTTTGTACGGGCTACGCAAGACGTGGGCGGAGTTTGGTTGTCACGCCTGCGCCGTTTGCCGCTCCTACTGTGCTGTGACTGGATAACACGATTTGATTGACACATTTAATGACCCTGGGTTTACCAGACCTAGTGCAAGCGTCCAGCGATGTTCGATGCGTTGGTTCCGGCTGGCCAGGCTAGTATTTATTTATTTATCTCTATTTATTGCCACACCCTCGACAACACATCATGTTGTCTGCTAAATAGACACTAGCCAGTAAGGCCAGACCCACCGTATCGTCCACGCATCGCTCCAGTGTGTGTTTGGGTCTGGAGTCCATCAGAAAATCTGATCCTCGGCTCCGTTTCTAAAATTTTCCGAACGGTTCAGGCAGGCCTATGTTCAACATTTTTGTTCTCGGAACCGTTCCACCACGAAAATATTTGTCCTGGACCGGTTTGAAATGTAAACATTTTGTTTGTTTTTAAAGTTCCTCGTATTGTGCAAGGTTAAGTTTAGATATAGTTCATATAAAAAAAATTTGGTGGACTTTCAAACTTCAGTGCAACTGTATTAACGTGAAAACCGGGTTTAAAACGCCATTACATGCACTCCCTAGTCTGTCCACAAGGTGGATGATAATCGATTCATCGATTACTGAAATAATCTGCAACTAATTAGATAATCGGTCAATCAGCAGCGATGAATCGTTTCCTTGACGGCCCATTCTCCGCTCAAACGTGTTGAATATATGTTGTTCCAAATGCCAGCCTCCATTCCCAGCGTCATGGCCCCGCCCATTCTCTTGTACACTGAACACTGTTAAGCCCCACAGCAACAGAAACAATACCATAAAAATGACACGTAAGGTTGGGGTGAAAAGTTAATAAGTTAGCATAGGAGGATAGGTTCTTGGAAATGTTAACACTAATTGAAAATAGCAAAACAGCAAAAGTAAACTTTTAATAATTGATGGTTCCGCAGTTTAATGGAAATTCTGAACAATGATGCGATTTAATCGATTAATCGTCAGTAAAAATGGGTGTTAATCAATTGAATTGAGTGTGTTTGGATCTGGAGTGGATGGGATTGAAAAGGTTATGATTTTAGAGATACTTGTTTCTGAGCTGGACTGAAAACAAACTTTGAAACATGGTCGTGTTTAGCACGGACATGATTATGAAACTCTTTCACACTGTAGTCCACACTGACCACGGCTTTCTTGAACTCGGGACGTGTTATTTTATATTGGCTGAACACTAGTGGGCATTGCAGGGAGAAGGCATTATTAGTTTGAAACGTCCGCTTTCGTTCGCTACGGCCAGCTCTCACAACCTGTGTTTGTATGGCAAGCTTCTCTTTACGTCACGCAACGCGAGCGATCGTGCTCGACCCGCGTTACACCAGCATCACCAAACGGCCTCACGAGTCGTGACCGATGGGTACGGCATTTTTTGGCCCGAGGTGGGCAAATGCAACCAATATACTGTTTTTTTATTTTATTTTTTATACAGATTTTAATCTGATATGAAAACAAATTTTGAAATGTGATTGTATTAAACATTTTAACTTGTTTAGTCGCAAGTCAACATGTCGAACAGAGCTGCAACTGATTAATTGATTAATCGATTATTGAATTAATCGGCAACTAATTTGATAATCGATTAATCGACAGCGACCGTTTCCTTGTTTGGTCACTCCTCTGCTTAAATGTGTTGAATATGTTGTTAAACGCTATATCAACAACGTTTCAGGTTGTGCGCCGCAGTAGCTCAGTCTGTTAAGAGTGAGTACACTGCAAAGCACACAGATGCCATATGTGTGGCACGCAGAATCGTGGGTTCACTTCCCCGCCCCGACATCTTTGCCGCATGTCTCCTCCCCCTTCTTCACCCTTTGTCCAGCCAATCCTGAATAAAGCCCCGAATTGGGCGCAAAAAAATACATTTGTTCCGAAAATACAAGAAGATTAATTGATTAATCGTCAGAGAAGATGGCTGATTAATCAATTTATCAAAATAATCGTTGGTTGCAGCCAGGGCTTTGAAAACCAATATTTTTTCCCAAGCGGTTCGTTCTGAACAGAAACAGAATTATAACGTTTTTGGTTATGTGTTCCACCAATAAATTGACGTTCCTGAACTGGTTACAACAAAAAAATATATTGTTCCCGGAACGGTTAATTTCGTTCCTGTCAGTTGTTTAATGCTATGTAATATTTGTTGCGGCGAACAACACACCGCAGAGAATCCCGCAACGATTCCTACTTCACTCCTGCATCGTAGATTTTATAAATACTCTTGTTTTATTTACAGATTAAGTACACTCCACTGAGGAACGAAATAAAACCGTTATTAACCGGTTACCATTATTTTAAAATAAGTGTTCCTGTTCCGGAACATAAAAAATCATAACGTTTCCGGTTTTGTTTCTGTTCCCTGGAGAAAAAAACGTTCCTAGTTTTCGTTTTCGGTCCTTGAACCGGTTCGGAGCCCTGGTTTCAGCTCTAATATCGAACATTTAAAATCTTGCACACTACACACTACTTCTGAGCTCGCACGGTGAGTAGGACTTGTTAGTCTTATTGTATTTTTTATTGTATTTTCTCTACAATCCAACACCTTTTAGCCTTAAAACGGATCCTTGATCAGCTGTGGTGGTTTTTGTGTGTGAACTTCTGAACTGGAGACGTTAAAACTCAAGACTCTCTTCATTTACAGACTCTCTTATTAACTTTGCGCTATAAGTGGTTGACTAATGGTTTGTAGTGCATCTATAATACTATTATTAACGCTTATTACACAACAGGGCTTGAAAACGAAATTATTTTTAAAAAGTTCCGTTCCGAACGGTTCAGACAGGCCCATATTTAACGTTTTCGTTAATATGGGCCTGTTCCGCCACCTCGGTACCGCAGTTCCTCGGTACTGTTCCGCCACCAAAATATTGGTCCTGAACCGGTTCGGAACTCATATCTTGTACAATGTTAAGTTTAGATATAGTTTATACAAAATATATTTGGTGGACTTAAATACTTCAGTGGAACTGTATTAACCTGAAACCGGTTTTAAAACGCCATTACGTTCACTTCCTTGTCTGTCCACAAGATGGAGCCCCAGAAGCATGGGGCTTGATGACTGACAGTGAAAGTGGACAGAAATAGTCTCCCAGACATAGGATAACGTTTTTAACCGGTTTTGTGAATTTCATAATGTTCCATTTGTGCTCCGGAACATTTAAAGAAATCTTTTTTAGTTTCCGTTTCCACTCCTCATGAAATTCCGTAGAATTCTGCTCGTTTTCGGTTTTCGTTTCCGTTCCTTGAACCGGATCAATAATTGTTTTCATAATCAAATCGTTGTCTCTGAATCGTTATCAAATCATGAGGTGACCAAAGATACCCACCCCTAATTGTAAGTTACATTGTTGGTATAGGATTCAGGAGCGTCTAGATGTTTTGGCATCAGTGCTTCTAGTTATAATATATATATATAATTATCATATATTGAATTATAAGATTCAACAATCGTCACAAAAAGTCAGAAGTACTTACATTTATAACTGTTTGTTTAGGTCATTTTCTAAATCTTCCTGAAAAGTTATCCAAATGAATCTTTATTTCATGTCCACAAGCTGGGAAGTCAAACTACACATCCATTTCATCACTTTTTATTCACAAAAATCCAGGTATATTTATTTTAAGAACACCAAAGAAGAAGAGAATTGTAAATCATCAAGTTGGTGGTCGGGTTAATATTGGATTTATACGTAGTAATGTAAATGGCGAGACCTCGGCTCATGAAAACTATTATACCTCCCATTAACAACGAAAGGGGGCCGCTTTCAACTGGTTCCGTAGCCCTTGGCAATCCGTTAAGGTACGGCCTACGGGCAAAACGGAGCAATATCAGAGGAAACACGCAGGGGCAGTAGGGAGTCATAAGCGTTTTGCATGATCTGTCTGTTTCTACCATGGACTATATATAAAGTAGATGCAGCGTGCATGACGTCGCCCATAGACTGTATATAAAGTAGATGCAGCATGCATGACGTCATCCATAGACTGTATATAAAATAGACGCAGCGTGTATGACGTCGTCCATAGACTGTATATAAAGTAGACGCAGCGTGCATGACGTATTTGTATTGGAATTCCCATAGGCCTCAGTTTTCTGATGCTAGGCTCCGCCAGCCTGAGGCCCATACCAACCCGGAAGTAGGCACGGACTTCAAAATGAATGCGGTGTCCATTTTTATATACAGTCTATGGTTGCGACTCAGCACCGCCCTACCGCCCCAAACTCTGGGAGTATTGGCTGGAACCGATAGATGAATTTCACCCGTCTCCGTGGGGTCTAACGAGGGCTAACATTGAGAAATGAGGTTAAGTGGATCGTCAAACTTCAGCGCATATTTCTTGCCGTAGAAATCGATGCCCCTGTGGAGGTTGAGGAAGATGTTTCTATCTAGTGCCATCTTTGAGCTATACAGTCCATTGAAAAAAACTCCAACTTTGGAATAATTTTTCAGAAGGTTCCAAAATTACTTTATGAATGATGTGAATTAACACCTGGTGTTAAATGTTACCACCAGTAGGAATTCCGAGGAGTCAGTTTAGGTGGTTCGGGCATCTCGTTAGGATGCCCCTCGAGCGTCTCCCTAGGGAGGTCCTCGATGCATGTCCCACTGGGAGGAGACCCCGGGGCAGACCAAGGATCACCTCAACTCCCTGGCCTGGGAGCATCTCGGGATCCCATAGGAGGAGGTTGCTAATGTTGCTCTGGAGCGGGAAGTCTGGAGCTCTCTGGTGGAGCTGTTGCCCCCGCGACCCGACTACGGCTAAACGGATGAAGATGGATGGATGGAATTCCCGCCATCCCATGAAATGCATCAATGCGCCATCTGGTGGTTTGGACGCACTGCAACCATCTTAAAAGATTATTTCCTGCATCTTGCGTCTCACGGTGGCCAATGCAGCCGGCGCGGTGGCAGCGTAGTCCAGCCAAAGCCGCCGGAGGTAACGCCTAACCGCTGGCTTTTAATATTATTTAGTAGATAGAAATCGCCAGATCGTATTGGTGTTGATCACAATGACGTGTTTCAAAGGTTGATTTCCATACAAAGGAAATCTGACGCAGTTCTGTTCATGAATTCATGTGTTTGGGTCTGGAGTCCTTAGAATCAAAAAATCTGACCACTCAGAGCCATGTTGAGGCAGGCTCTCTGCGAGACGAGATGCTCCGTACTCCGTCAGTTGTCACGCCTACTGTGCTGTGATTGCATAACTTCAATTTTTTATTTATTTAAATAATGCTCCCCGACCCCACACGCCACACCCCTTTTCGATTCGAGTGACGCGTTCGAGCGATGCACGGACGATTTGTTTGGTTTGAGTCGCCAGCTAAGGATTTCTGGCTTTGCCATTCCATGTTTCAAGCAGAGAAGAATGGTCTGTTGGCTATCCGGATCACTCGGTACGTGTTGAGTCCAGGGGAGTCAAACCCAGGCGACAGCCCCTTTTTAGAGAAAGGGTAGAAATTGAACAGTTGTCTGTCCTGAGACTCCAACGACACAGATCCGCTGTTTAGCTTCATTTTGCACGGGTACTCTTGCTCAAAGACCACACGGAACACCCTCTCCTCGAGGTAGTCCAGCCTGATAGTACGGTACTTGGCCGGTACCTGTGGGTCCATCTGTGGCCCAAACTGCTCCATGAGCAGCACTCCATCGCTGCCCACTTTAATCTCGTAGAAGGTTGTGTTGCGGTACGTGAAGAAACCCACGTAGGGCTCCGGGGTGGGCGGTGGCCGCAGCGAGCGCCGGGTTTCGCGGAAGGCGGTTTCCACTGCGGGTATGAGATAGCTATAAGCTTGTCGGATTAGGTCCTGCGGGCCGGTGCCGCCTGGTCGCACCCCGGCCATCAGAACCACCAGGCCCAGCTTGAGACGCGGCACGAGCGAGAGTGTGGCCGCGTAGCCGTCGAGGTCGCCGTCTTTCCTCAGCACGTCGTAGCCCCGCAGCTCGTCGACCTCCCAAGGCGTTCCCGTGGCGTTCGCAAAGTAGGTGGCGTGGCACCGAAAAGCCGGCGTCAACATGGTGTGGAGCGTGTCGTCACGGAGAATTTGCCGCCGATACGACCCCATGAGCGCCATGGTTAGCTTTGCCATGTCAGCCGCCGTCGAGTACATCTGGCCCGCAGGCCGGTACCAGCCCAGGTCGTAGAGAGGAGCAGGCTGGCCATTGGCGTACACTCCCACCGCCATCTGGGCTTGGATTTCGGGCGTGATGTTGAAGCCGGTGTCGTCAAGTCCCAGCTTCTGGAGGATGTTCGCTCGCACCCACTCCTCAAAGTCCCAGCCGGCCACCCTCTGGGCGAGCGTGTCAGCCAACAGGGAAAAGGCCACGTTGCTGTAGTGGCATCTGAAAACGACCACAAAATTCCACGTTGGCGTGAGATCAAGGCAACAGAACAGGGCTATTCAACTAGAAATTGACTCATAATTTGAGTCTGCGCAGATCGTCAGAATGGCTGCAACTACCTGCTTGTCTAGTGTAGCCGTTAATCTGTGATACTACTGAAGTTGTGAGTTCTATAATTGGCCCCCGGCCCCAACTCTCGTCCCGGCTGCTTCTGGTTTTACAAGACCGGAAGCGCTGAGGGCACCCCTGCGGCTTAGCCTTGTAAGGTGAGGTGTATGTTGGCCAGGAGTGTAGTACAGTGATCGTGGGGCTTTGCCCGAATGTTGGACGCGATTCGACAATAAATCATCTCTGATTCTACTCGACGCATGGTCCAGTTCCTTGATCGACCCACTACACTAGGTAGCGTCCAGTTAGTGTCTCCTTTACTTGTTGTCCGTCCCTCCCAATGCCCTTTCCCCGGCCAAAAGCCAATCCGTGTCTCAAATTGTGCACTTTAGTGTGTGCTCTTCTGTGTAGGGCGCTATCCAGAGTTGTTCCCTGAATTTCAATGCAGTGAAAGTGTCCGGATGATGCGCTAAAAAACGGGCATTGTCCATTTGCTTCCATAGCACAAATGAAATAACATTGATAAAGTCTGATTCTGATGATGAGACATGTCTCCTCCTGTCCTCATCATGGACTGGGACACAGAGATGTACACGAGTCCCAAACTCACAAGTCTGAGTCGAGTCCGAGTCGTGTCCGAGTCTGAGTCGAGTCTCAAGTCATTTTTAAAGATGTAGCTCTAAAAGCTTGGAATTGAATGCAGAACTAGATTTGACTACATGCATATATTGCACACCGAATGGTTAGTTCAAAGTTAGCTAATGTGATACAGGGTCATATAGCAATGCAGTGATTATGAATAAGTATACACAAACAAGGTTAAATGTTCACTTTGTGGAAAATAATGGATTTTTTTTTAAAAGCCGAAAAAGAGGGAAAGACTCGTCAAACACTCGTCGAGAGTCTCTAAGGCGCCAGTCCGAGTCAAGTCTTGAGTCCCGTTTTTGGTGACTCGAGTGACTGGCGAGTCAAGTCTTTTGATGGGAGTCTGCATCTCTGCTGGGACAGCGCAAAATTCATTATGACGGAGAGCAACAGATGGATCAAAGAAGCAATAGAGATCAGGAGGTGTGTGCAAGGACACCATCAACAGAGATGAAGGGGCTTACACCCTTTCAAACGTTTGTGACTCTATGTTGCAACAGACAGGTGGTCCGTCCAGCTGGCACGCCTGAAGAAGGTTGCCAAATCACGACCCAAACTCTAGAGGTATTTTTAAAAAAAACTTTATTCATCATTTCATTTAAATGAATGAGTAATATATGTCTCCTTCTCCATCAAAGGCGTTCTCACAGTGAGTATTGCCATGCATCACATTGTGATGTATGTTAATTAAATGTTGATGTTAAATGTTAAAAGTTGAAGTTAAAATGTCTGTTAAAAGTTCATCCAACCACAGTGCCTCAACCCTCACCTCGTGCCTGGGTCCGCCACCAGAACGTCATCCTTCAGCAGGTCGAGCGCCTCGCTGGTGTCTCCGTTCCACAGAAGGTTCGTCTCGCGTAATCTTCTGGGCAGTCCTGGGAAACAGATGGAGGTGTGTGTCTGTAAGTTGGGCTCTGAGTTGATATTAAGACAATCTATGTTCACCGACAGTTCCCAGACCTTTGGCAAAGTGATCTCCAACACTCCACAAGTGGCAGAGCCGCACTCGGTAGGCTGATCTTAAGTGGGGGATACTTATGTTATTGGTGGTAATCAGTGATGGGATCATAGACTGTATATACAGTAGACGCAGCGTGCATGACGTCATCCATAGACTGTATATAAAGTAGACGCAGCGTGCATGACGTCATCCATAGACTGTATATAAATTAGACGCAGCGTGCATGACGTCATCCATAGACTGTATATAAAGTAGACGCAGCGTGCATGACGTCATCCATAGACTGTATATAAAGTAGACGCAGCGTGCATGACGTCATCCATAGACTGTATATAAAGTAGACGCAGCGTGCATGACGTCATCCATAGACTGTATATAAAGTAGACGCAGCGTGCATGACGTCATCCATAGACTGTATATAAAGTAGACGCAGCGTGCATGACGTCATCCATAGACTGTATATAAAGTAGACGCAGCGTGTCTATGTACAGTACAGTCTATGTACAGTACAGTCTATGTACAGGGACAGTCACCCACTTAAACTGTTGCTATAAAATGTGTTTTCACATGATGCCTGTTGTCGTGGAGCTGAGGGAGACAATGACAGCAGTATGAGGAGTGCAGAGTGAGAAGCCTCCCACACAACACGGGGAGGTTGGCACATTGAGACTTGGCTCCTCTTGTTGTGGAGTGAATGAAGGAGCGGACGGCTGATTGTGGCGTTCAGGGACGCCAGGAGGAAGACACGCCGCGGTCCGTCACGTGGACCATTGTTAGAGAGACGCTGTGACAATGGAGACTCCTTTAACTCCCCCTGCAGGTCAGCACTGGGTCACAAACTCTGGAAGAACTGCCCTCGTTTTCAGCAGATTTCATCACAGAGAGGGACTGCACCGCTTATCAAGCATGGGAGGGATGTGTGTCTGTGTGTGTGTGTGTGTGTGTGTCTGTGTGTGTGTGTGTGTGTGTGCGTGCGTACGTAC
>OMKY01167907.1:0-15720 GCA_900302395.1 Bregmaceros cantori
GTGAGTTTGCCTTCCCTTTGACCAAATGGGCCGAATATACATATATATATATATATATATATATATATGTACATATACATCTCTCTCTCTCTCTCTCTCTCCTGCCTGCCGTCACACAGAAATCATGCAGCCCATATAAACTACTGATATTTGGAATCCGCCAAGCTCTACTTCTCTACTAATTGTAAAACACCATTGTTTTGTTTTTTTGTCTCTTGTTACTCCCCACCTCTCCCCACATTAGAATCAGTAAGAAGCTGTGGATAAAACGTGTGGGCCGACTTGAGGATGAAAAAAAATATATATCTTACGTAAGAAGGTAAAAGAGTCCCTGGAGAAAAATCGCTGTTTGCAAAGGTCTGCGATTAACCTTGAACAGTTTTTCCCTTCCCCGCCGATCAATTTCCAGTCGATGTTTTTTGTCATTAGCGGGAAACGAACGGGTTCAAAGCGGTGACCCCGTGGCATTCAGCTAATCTTGTAGCTTGTAATTAAGTTGGGGGAGTCCCAGTTTTAATGTGGCGGTGATTGTCGGGGAGAAGGGGAGCGCAGTGGGGTGTTCAACCCACTTCAAAGCCTTGTTCGGTGTGGCATCGCACATGTCAAGGGGTGCAAGACGGCGGATTGAATTATCTCCCTGTGCGGATGCGTACACTCTCTTTGCTCTTCCACTGTGATCTGTTTATGTGATATTCTTTCATGCTATTTTAATTGGACGTGGTCGGCGCACAAACATATGTAATCTAATTATCGCTCATCTCCACTGCTGAAAAGATTAATGACATTACGCGCCTCGATAATGTTTTTGTTTTTGTTCTTTTATTCATGATAGCGTCATGAATCTTTGAAGATAATTTTTGGTCTAATTTGAAACCACATAATACTATTATTTTTATCATCTGTCTTATTCAACTTAATGATATGGTATTTTTTAACTGTGTAATTATAAATATACTATTGTTTTTTAATAATATGTGTCACCCATTACACATCAATCATGCGTAATGATATCCATTCTATTAGTTGTGAATATAAAACATGAGTGATTCTATCCCTTGAATTAACTTATTTTATTTGATTCTGAAATCAAGTAACTTGTTTCTTCTTTCCTTCCCTCCTTCCTTTCTTCTCTCCTCCTTCCTTCCTTTCTTCCTTCCTTCCTTTCTTCCTTCCTTCCTCTGATTTCCTCGATTACCAATGGTGGCTGTGAACTACACAGATTGATGTGGATTTGAATGAGTTCCAGTGGGTTCCCGTCAGCCAGAATGAAGCCAAGACCTCCGTCTCAACAAATTACAAGAGTACAGCTGAGGTTTCGGCTGCCTCGGCGACCACCGTAAAGCACGATGCAGTGGAACACTTCCCACCTCCGCCGACTGAACATGAGATGCCTGACTTCTGCCCAGCTTGTCATTCTCAGGGCAAGGCCTTGGCTCACAGGTCTGCCAGTGACAAGGAGCATTACTTCAAACACAAGAGCATGGCCGAGCTGAAACGGCTCTATAAACACATCCATCCTGATGTGCGCAAAAGTCTGGAAGCTGATTTCCTGAGCCAACTCACTGAAGAGGAACGTTCACGCTTTGAGAGCCAGGAACGGGTTGAGGGGGAGGTCCTACAGACATGCTATCTCTTTGAGAACAACGGTGACAGCGAAGACCGCAGTTCCAGCCCAGAAGGTGACTATCTGGAGTGGGAGGAGATCCTCAAAGGTGAAGTGCAGGCAATGCGTTGGATGTTTGAGAACCAGCCATTGGATTCGATCAAAGACGAGACTCCAGATGAGAACAAAGAGCAGCAGCAGATAATTGCTGGTAAAGATGTCCGGTACACAGCGTGGATGTTTGAGAACCAGCCAATGGAGACCACTGATTCAAAAAAGGTTGAAGAGCTTGCGAAGGGAGACGTCCGCACAGCCACCTGGCTTTTTGAGACACAGCCACTTGACTACCTGAATAAAATCTACCAGGAAGAAGATGACCAGGTGATTGAAGTGGTCATTAACAAAGACATCAGCGGTGGAGATGTCAAAACAGCACGTTATCTCTTTGAAACACAGCACTTGGACTCACTTGGCAAAACAGAGACCATCGATGAAAGTCACTTCCTGAATCTCAAATCTGAGCTGGAGGAGATCAAGGGTGAGGTCAAGACAACCACTTGCATGTTTGAGACACTGCCCATGTGTGTCATCCGTGGAGACTCAGGCGAAATGCTGGAGATCACTAAGATCAGACGTGAGGAGACTGAGAAAGGGGACGTGAAAACCTCTCGCTGGATGTTTGAAACCCAAGCTCTGGACATGATCAACCGAGATCCATCCAAGGTTAAGCTTATTTGTGGAGTTTCCATGGAAGATGATGTTCAGTTTGGTGTGAACAAAGGAAGGTGGCTTTTTGAGACCAAGACCCTGGATTCAATCAATGACGAGGAGTGGAAGGATTCCAAAAGACAAAAGGAGGAAATAATTGGTGCTGACGTGAGGAAGCATTGTATGGTGTTTGAAACTCAGCCGATGGACACGCTCAAGGACAATACCAATGCAAGACCATTGAGTGCAGAGGAGATTGTTGGTGGTGACGTTCGGTCTGCCAAACATCTCTTTGAGACAGTGCCAATGGAAAATCTCAAGGATCTTCGTGAGGTTGGTAAACTCCAAAAGGTTGCTGCATCAGATGAGGAAAAAGGTGATGTGAGACATCAAACCTGGAAGTTTGAAAGCCAACCTCTCGAGAACATTCATGAAGACAAACGCACTGTCACACGCACTGTTAACATTGCGGACATGGATAAAGGTGATGTGACAAATTACAAAGAGCGTTTTGAGACTATGGATCTGAGTAAATGTGAAGGGACACAGAGAATCCAAGTGGAGGGTGTTACAAGTGGCTCTGTTCGGTCTAACAAAGTACTGTTTGAATCGACCCCGATGTATGCTATGCAGGACAGTGCAGGTCACTACCATGAGGTGAAAACCATTAGGCGCGAGGAGGTGGTGAAAGGTGATGTCCGAAGCTGCAGGTGGATGTTTGAAACACGTCCAATCGATGAGTTTGACGAGAGCATTGACAAGTTCAAGTTAATCAAAGGCATATCCAAACAAGAGGTCCAGTCTGGAGATGTCAAAACAGCCAAGTGGCTCTTTGAAACACAGGCATTGGATGCCATCAAGTATGAAGAAGACGAGCGTAAAGCCAAAGAAAACATTGAAATTGAGAAGGGTGATGTGAAAACGTGCCGTTGGCTGTTTGAGACGCAACCCATGGATATCCTCTACGAGAAGGAGGACAAAAGCGAGATGGATCATCAAGTGGAAAGGGGTGATGTCAAGACATGCACCTGGCTCTTTGAGACACAGACACTTGATAACATCCGTGATCATGCAGACTCAGAGTCAGAAACTATTTTGAAAACCTGCACTGTCAATCAAGAAGATATCCAAGGAAAAGACGTGCGCTTGGCTCGGTATCTCTTTGAAACTGAAAACCTTGATAACCTGACTGATAAAGACTCATTCAGAAGGGTAACACAGATTGATGTAGAGTCAGGTGATGTCTCACGAATGAAGTACATCTTTGAAAATCGTTCCTCTGACATTATGACCTCTACCTCTGAAGAGATGATGCAACAGCTGAAGAACAAACAAGCTGAGGACATCCAGAAGGGGAATGTTGTCAACTGTATGTGGAAATTTGAGAATCAGCCAATGGATACCATCAAGGAGGGTGAGATGACGGAAGTTCGCACAGTGACAGATGTGCAGGGAGGAAATGTGGACAAGGGACGTTTCATTTTTGAGACATACTCATTAGATCAGATTCAAGACGAGTCCTCTGAGACTGACATTTCAAAGCTCATAATGAACAAACAAATAGAGAAGGGCGATGTGAAAAACTACACCATGATGTTTGAGACACAGCCACTCTATGCCATCCGGGACAAAGAAGGGCATTACCATGAAGTTACTACAGTCACCAAAGAGGAAGTGATGCGGGGCGACGTGAAGGGGGCACGCTGGCAGTTTGAGACCAAGCCACTGGACTCCATCCGAGATTCCGATGAAGTCTATGTAATCAAAGCTGTTACTGAGGAAGGCATCAATAAGGGAGATGTCACCTCAGCACGCTGGAGGTTTGAGACTCAGCCTCTGGATGAGATCACAGAAGAAATGAAGGTGAGGTCCAGGACTGTTGAAGATGTGCAAGGCGGGGATGTGCGTTCAAATAAACAGCGCTTTGAGACTGATGAGATGTCGCCCAAGTATGTGCGAACAGTGAGTGTTAGTGAAATCCAAAAGGGAGATGTCAGATCAGCTACATGGATGTTTGAAACGCGTACCATTGATGAGATCCACAGCGAAGCCACTGAGTACAGTGACATGGAGAAGGTGACCAAGCAAGATGTGATGAAAGGGGATGTCACACAGTCAGTCTGGTTGTTTGAGAAGCAGCCGCTTGATAAAATCAAAGAGAACGGAGAAGACAGTGACATTCAGCGCCTCGTCACCAAAGAGACCATTCCACTGGGAGATGTTAAATCAACAACATGGCTCTTTGAAACAACACCTGTCGATGGGTTCAACGAGACCACAACCGAGCGCACAGAGATAACTGGTAAGAGCATCAAAGAGACCCTAGAAGAGCTATACTCCCAGAAAATGGTTGACTCCCAAGGAATTCTCATTGAGGCAAATGAAATTGGAGATGTGCGCATGGCAAAATATAACCTAATGAATCAGGAGGCACCAGAAATTCAAAGAGAAGAGATCATCAGAGGAGACTTGAACAACATTATGATGAATTTGTTGAATCGCAGCAGCGAAACAGAGAAGGCTATTAGTCTCTCATCAGAAGAGCGAGGCAACATTGGCATCACTGTTCGCCAGCTCTACAACCAGGAGAACAACACCAATGTTGAGAAGGAGGAGATAATCCGTGGTGACATTCAGGAGGCAATCAACAACCTGCTCAAGCAGGAGGGATCCTCAAAACGTGGTCTTCTTATTCAAGAGGATGAAAAAGGTGATGTCAGAATGACTATCTATTCCCTTCTCAATCGGGAAATGACAGACAGTGTTGAGCGAGAGGACGTTGTTAGAGGCAATGTGACCAAAACTCTGCAGCAACTCATGTCAAGCGCTGATGGAGATAAAGCCAATAAAATTAAAGTGAATGACTTGGAACGCGGCAATGTCAGCTTTTACTCCACATGTATTGAATCTGGAGCATTGGAGTACCTTCGTCAGCTTCAGGGTGAAACAGAGGAAGAGTCTGAGAAGGTTGTGAAGGAGAAAATAATTGGTGGAGATGTGGAGGAGACCAAGCTCATCCTGAGAAGAAATCAGCTGCAGGTTGAGCGCACAGTGGCTGAGGACGACATTGTCCCTGGTGATGTGAACAGAAGTGTACAGGTTTTCATGACCGAACCAAAAGCCACCTATAAAAATCTTGAGAAGAGGGACATTGTGAGAGGTGACCTGTGCGCCACAATGGATATGCTGACTCAAGCGGCCAATCAAAGGGTGTATGTTGAAAAGGAGGAGGTGGTGAAGGGAGATCTAAGCACCACACTGAGGTCTCTGCATGAGGCTCAGCACCAGGCTAAGGATGTGGAGAAGCCTGACATCATTAGGGGAGATATCCGGGGCGCCCTTGAGTCACTTGAGAAGTCCACATCAGTAAAGACAGAGGCGACTGTCGATGATTTGGTACCTGGCGACATCAAGGGCACCCTGAGATCTTTGGAGGAGGCAAAGCAAGTGGTAAAGGAGGTTGAGAAACAGGAAATCATCCGCGGAGACATTCACACAGCTATGCAAAGTTTACAGGAGGTGTCAAGTGAGAAGAGGCAGTACCAGCACCAAGCGAGTGAACAGGGTGATGTGAAAGGCACCATCCAACTCCTACTAGAGCCCTCTGCCTCCCCAAGGATGCAGCGCAGAGGCAGCATTGAGGGTGACATCAGAACTTCTATCAAGACCTTGTATGAGGGCCAGGAGGCGGCACAAATTGAAAAGGAGGAGGTAGTAAGAGGTGATGTGCAAGGGGCAATAAAGAATCTGATGGAGAGCAAGCAAAGTACAAAGCGAATGTACGGTCCCAAGCGAGTCAAAGTAGCAGCAGTGGCTTCGGTCCCGCACACGTGCGCTCACGGACATGTGATTGGGGCTCATGGCCATGCTCATGGACATGAGACAAGTTCGACTGTTGATGCAAGCTCTGCTGTCACCAACGTATCACAGAAGAGTGAGGCACAGAAACAAGTTCAGAAGCAGGTGGAGTGTCGTTCCCTGAAAGTCAAAGCTGTGACGCAGAAAGAGAGCTCACATGCTGCTGCAGAATCAACCAATATATCTGACTCATCTAAAAAGCAGGTTGAATGCAAATCACTAAAAACTAAGAACGTGGCACAGGCCGGGAGCACTCACTCAGCTGCAGCTTCTGCTAAAACTGCCCAAAGCTCAGACACCTCCCACCAGCAGGTCGAGTGCAAATCATTAAAAACAACTGCATCCGCACAGCAGAGCGGTTCACACATTGCTGCTAAGGTAGTTAATGTGTCTGAGTCCACTCAGAAGCATGTTGAATGTCGGTCACTGAAAACCAACACAGTGGTGCAGCAGTCGACTTCCCAAGGTTCTGTAAGTGTGTCTGAATCGTCTCAGCAGATGACAACAAAGAAGGCGATGCAGAAAACACCGTCCAATCCACCGCTGCAGGAACACTTGTCTGCTAAATCGGTAACCACAAAGAACCAGCAGATGCTGCATTCCCAGCAAACTGAGGCGAAAGTGGAGAAAGATGCAAACGTAAAGCTAAGCAGCACCCAGAGTGTGGTGAATACAAGTGTTTCCACACCAGTGCCTGCTAACCCTCAGCCCCAGGCTCAGACTATGGCTGTTAAATCAATGAGCTCCAAAAGTAAGCAGCAGCTTCACACACAGCAGGCAGAGACTAAGGAGGCTTTGGATTTGAAGGTGAAGCAAAGCACTGCACAGAGTATGTCACAGACGAGCGTGACCACAAAGAAATCACAGGAGACAAGGACAGTGACACAAGTACACACCACAGTGGTCGATCACAACGCTGTGTCTTCATCATCAAAAACCCAGAGCCAGAATGTGTCCATCAGGGCTTCAGAGCAAATATCTGCCTCACAGAGGCAAGCCAGCACCACGGAAAATAAAGCAATTACTCAAAAGCAGGATGTTAAGATGACAAAGGGGGACTTCAAAAGTCTGGATAACAAGGCTAAAGTCGTCATCAAAAAGAAAAAGCCAGAAATTAATTTCCCCCCACCCCCATCTTCACCACCCCCACCGTCTGAGTCAGAGCTCTCCCTTCCCTCACCTCCATCTCCAGTAGCGGGGCGTCACCAAATCATGAGGCAGGATAGTGACCTCCCACCACCACCCCCTCCTGTTGACGAATTCTTCCCACCGCCACCACCACCAGTGGGAGACTTCCTCCCTCCTCCACCATCCCAGATGGAGCTCAGTTCTCTGCCACAGCCACCACCCTCTAAGCTGGCTAAACCAGTGGGCAGACCTCTGTTTAAAGTCCCGACCCCTCAGGAGCCTGTAAAGCCAACTGCACAACCTAAACCCAAGTGGCAGAAAAAGCAGCTAACTCCCCCACCGCCACAACCGCCTCCAGCAACCCAAACTTCTACTGAGAATTCTGGGTCCATGCATGTCGAAGAAACAGCAGCTCAGCAAGTGAAAAAAGAAACTGAAACAAAGAAACAAATTCACACTGAATCCGCTGAGGCTAATGCAACTACCCGATCAACCGGAATCTCTATGGTCAAACCAATGGAGCCAGCTCAACCACAGCAACCCAAAAAACGTTTTGTCCCACCTATGAAAGTACCACCATCTCCAGAGCCCGCGGAAGCGCCAAAGCCAAGACCATATGCTCGTAAATTCAAAACCCCGCTCATGCTTGCAGAAGAGCGTTTCCGTCTCCAGCAAGAGGAGATGGCAAAAGCAAGTGGTATCGCAACTCCCCCATCAGCCCCAACTCCCCCTCCCCCACCGGTAGACAGCCCATCCCCTTCAGCATCTACAGACATGAACACTCCACAACACACTGGTAAGTTCAGTCAGGCAGCACAAAGCACAAATGTCACACTTGAGGAGAGTAGAAAGGCCATGGCAACAGATCACACCTCATCGCATGAGATGGCAGCCAAGAAGCAGCCGCCACACGCACCTGCCCCCAAACCTTTGATCAAGCCATTAAATAAGAAATCACTGACAGCTTCATCAAATATTACCCTGGATAATAAACATGAATCTAACCTCAGAGAGAGCCAAGCATCCAATGTTGCCATGGCAACGTCACCACACACCAAGAGTGGAGAGGTTAAAGTCCAATCAAGCACAACTACTGGGCAGAAAACTGCGACTGGGCAGAAAGAGTCATTCAAAAGAGCGAGCACTGCCAAGTCTGTATCTGTGGCACAAAGTAAAGCCCAGGAAAGTATTCAGGTCCAAAGTCAATCTGAAAGCACTGCACATACAGCAGAGATTAATGTCACCAATGCAGCTGAGGCAGGGGGGATGAAATCAACGGCACAGCCCACGAAGATTCCCAAAGTTACCCCAAACTTCAAGGTGAAAACCTTCAAGATGCCTCCAGATGGGAAACATGAGCAGCCAACTGTCACAGTGGACTCACACCAGACATCTGGAGACGCAAGCCGCAGCTCAACAATCATGCAGGAAAGCACCCAGTTGGCTAAAAGCGAGGTTGAGGTCAAAGCAGAATTGAAGGTTCAAGCGCCTAAGCCGGAAACAAGCCCACTGGTTCGTCCCAAGTGGAAAAAACCAGCAGAGCCCACCGTGAAAAAGCCAGAGAAGGTTGTTCCCAAACCTCCCGAAATGTCATCAGAGATGGCGATGTCACAAAGCCAGCAGAGTAGCTCCAAGGCTGAGCACAGACAGCAGGAGGTTTCTGCAACGCAACATGTGACACAGCAGAGCTTTCAAAGCAAACAGGAGACCGTTCATATGCAAAAGCAGCACACTAAGGTCTCACAGGTGCAGCAACAGCAGACACTGCAACAGCATCAACATCAGCAGCAACAACAACGCCAGCAGCAACAAATAACAACAAAAATGCAGGTTCAAAATGATAATTTCCACAAAGAGGCAGATGGGATGAAAGGCATAATTGCATCCAAGGACACCGTAACTGAAGCATTTTTAGAAAGTGCCAAAGTGAAAAAGACTCAATTAGTTCACCTGTTAGAGCAGATTAAGGGGCTTCAGGAAGGCCCAGGAAAAATCGAGCCAGACAGCGTCAGGGAGATTGTGAGCAAAGTTCCTGATTGGATGATGGGAGCGGATGAAAAGAAGAATTTGAGTGAAATCGCTCTGCATAAAAGCAAGAAAAAACTCAAGGAAATGACAGCTTACATAAGACACATGGCAGAAAGCAAGCTTACATCTCTGGAGGTCGAGTTGGCAGAAGCAGAGCAGAAGGAAAAGGATATGGCACCTCCTCCTCCACCGCCCCCTGCACCACTGAAGACGCCACCCCAAACAATGAGGAAACCTGACATGAAAGTCAAGGGTTCCAAAATGTCTTCTAGTGCAGCTCAGGAGTCCCAATGGGGGGTGGTAGAAGAGAGGAAAACCAGTCAACGTCAGAGCAAAACCCAGGAGGACCACCGACAGGCATCTTCGCTGATGATGCGGACACCATCACCAACCTTCATCAGCATTGAGTCAGTGCGTCGGATAGACACACCACGCCATGGAGGCACCCCTCCTCCTGGAACCCCGCCACCGCCCCCACGCCGGACCTATGCTGGCCAGTCACCTCTCCTAAGCCGTGCGACCCCGTCTCCGTCTATGTCCCGCTCAGAGAAAGTAGTTCAGCTGAAGGACTACGGCACTAAGACAATGGAACAGACGGCCAGTCCCATACCGCCTCATGATAACCTTAGACCAAGTGTGGAGGGAGCCGAAGGTGGGTCCTACTATGAGCAGGACGAGTTGCTGGAATTTTCTCTGCCTGGCGGATATTCCAGCAGGCACACAGAGCAATCGAGGCAAGAATATTTAGATGAAGAAGCTGGCGATTCTATGAAGACTGTTCGTGACAAGAAATCATTTTTTGAGGAGGCCCAGTGGGCTGAGCTGAACAAGATGTATACTCGGAAGGACCCAATTGAGATCCCTGAGAGGCTGGCGGCCGACAGTGAAGAATTGTCGGTACATGCGGATCTCCTGAAGGATGACCTGCCTCGGGTAGACCTGTCCAAACTCGTCACTCGTTTTGAGCACCCGGAAGAACAACAGGTTTACGTGCGGAAAGACCCAATTGTGATCAGCGAACGACTGGGAAGTGACACAGAGGATGCTGACGAGCCCCCCGAGGCACTTAAAAGCGAGGAAGTGCATTCACTGAACGTGCGGGCAATAAAGGATGTGTTTGAAACAGGTGAACATGACTCTCAGGCTGCCCGGGAGATCCGGGAACACATTGAGCGACGAGAATCTGAGTCTGATCCAGGTCACTACCATTGTTCCACCGAACACGACTTTGGATCACGTAGCAGCAGTGCCTCTGGTGGACATCCACACTTCTCCGGAGACGCCGGATCGCGCAGCAGTAGCGCCGCCGGCGGACATGCGCCACCTTCTTACGCCGACGTGGTGCGTGGTGGCTCTGCCGACATGCTGTCAGAAGCCACTGAGCAGATGTTGCGTAACTACGAGCAGTCATGGGTGGAGAGTCAGGAGGTGGTGCGCGGATACACCACCGTGACGGAGCAGCGCACTTCTCAGACGTTCACACAACACCAGCACCACTCGGTGGCCACCGGTAAACGCTACAGCATGAGAATGCTGCTGCTTGACTTTAACAACGTGTGGGCATGTGTTGGTCTGCTATAAAGAGTCCATGGCATCGTCACTAGTGCCTACCAAAACCTCAGAAGTAGTTGGAAAGCAGTTGGGAAGTTTTTTTATTTTTTGGAGAAATCTTGAATCAATTAATTTCTAGCTAATCATTTGCATTAAACTGCAGCTGTTCAGCTCATAATATAGTCTGAAACTACGCTGAATTATATACATTAACAGCATTTGGAACACATAAAGCTATTTAATTAAATTTCAGATTATTTGATGACATTTTACTTAAAATAACACGATTTTAAGCAAACCATGAAGCAGATAAAACACTAATGAGTTTTTGTTTGATTTAGTTTTAAAGGGTGAATTGAAACTATTCCATCATCAGCTGCAGTTTATAGCAAAGCATTTGCGAGAAATTATTTGAATTCAGATTATTAAGTAATCCAAAAGTAACTTTTTCCCAACCTTGGATGTAATTCATATCTAAGGTTGGTGCTAATGTTTTGGCATATGTACAGAACAGGTGCAGTTTGTGAGTTTTTCCCTCACAAACATAGGAAGGAATGTACATTTGTTGAGTTGGTTCCAATCTCCTTACATGTAAACACAACTTTTTTTGACATTTCAACGTGTGAGAGTGTGTTTTCCCTAACAGGCCTGGCGTGTTGGTTGCATTGAACTAAAACAAAATAAATTGTAACAAACGGTGGGCCTTGAAAGGACAACACCGTCAAGTCAGCATGTGTCACAGAGTGTGTTTAACGTTTGTTTTGTTTGTTCATGCGCCGCGTGTTGTGTATTTATTTCTTTATTTCCTGCTCACCTTCCGTGTTGATTAACAGCGCTCCATGACGGCTCGCAAATTGCTTTTATTTGCATATCGCAACTAATGCGGAATTCCTGCTTGGCAGAGTGTTGGTTTATTATATTATTCTAATGTATATAACAGTAGCACACTGTAATTATGCTGGGTTTTTTTCCCCGCCACCGAATGAGAAGACAGGGGACATGCGATGTCTCAGTGTTTTCCACAGGATTGTTGTAATTGTGCGAGGTGGACCCTGTGTGGCGAATGAAAATATGTACATTTTTAATGGCTTGGTTCATTTTCAAGTTAACTGTGGCAAAGCAAACTGTACTTTGCAACAACAGTGCACCACACATTCCTGTGTACTTGTGTTTGAACTTTTTTTTTTACATCAAACTTTATTTGTGAGAGAGATCGGCTAATTAGGATCAGGTCGGGAAATGGTTGCAACAAATCTGCATTTTTGGATTTTACATGAGACTCTAGGAAACTACTACTTAGTGTTAATTACATTTGATTGATCCCTTAATGGCTGCTATATTGCCATATTGAGAAGGTAAAGGTACTTTATTTCGTCACACAGCATACATGTACAGAGAACATAGACAGACATGCAGGGCTCCGAACCGGTTCAAGCAACGAAAACGAAAACCAGAAACGAGCAGAATTTAGCAGAATTTTATGAGGAGCGGAAACGGAAACTGTTCCAGAACAGAAACGGAACATTATGAAATCCACAAAACTGATTAAAAACGTTTTTTTTCTGTTCTCTATATATTTTAACATATCCTGTGTCTAGGAGACTATTTCCTTTTACTGTCAGTCGTCAAGCCCCATGCATCTCGGGCTCCATCTTGTGGACAGATGAGGAAGTGAATGTAATGGCGTTTTAAACACGGTGTTCATGTTAATACATTTGCACTGAAGTCTACCAAATATATTGAACTATCTAAATTTAACATTGCACAGTATAAGGAACTTTATGAACGAACAGAATTCTTGCGTTCCGAACCGAGTTTTCAAGCCCTGCATACATGTACAGTGAAATTCATCCTCCGCATTTAACCCATCCCCGAGGAGCGGTGGGCAGCCGGGTACGCAGCCCCTGGGGACCAACTCCAGATTCTGAACCAGTGCCTTGGCCAGGGGCACTGAATGGAGCAGGTTAACTACAATATGTTTTTGGTGGTGGTGGGAACCCGAGTGCCCGGAGGAAACCCACGCAGACACGGGGAGAACATGTAAACTCCACACACAAAGGACCTGTGCAGGCTGGAATTGAAACCCAGGACCTTCTAGCTGTGAGGCAGCAATGCTAACCACTTCACCACCATACTGCCCCAAGTATGAAAAAAGAAGGATGACAAAGAGTGACAAAGATGCTTCAACCACTGGCCTCTAGATGTCACACATAGTCCCTTGGAATTGTCTAATGGTGCACAGTGCGACACACGGGGTGAAGTCATTCCTTGGTGTATTTATTTGACTAACTGGCCAGTGCTGATAGCTCATCAGCGATTAATGACAGACCGAGCTGTGGAGCGAACTGGGAATTCTACTTCCATTAGCCACGCATTAGTCCTGTGTCAGTGACATTATTACTGTGTCTCTCTGTGCTGCAATCAGGAAATTATCTCACAATCAGGGCAGTGGGACAGGACGAGGGGCACGCTGACACACGGGGTGGAAAGCACTCTTACCTCACCATCAGAAACTCTCCAGGAAACTGTTTCACTAACGTCAGCAAAGAATTTGCCAGTTTAGTTAGTTCGTTAGTTAGTAGTTAGTTAGTTTAGTTTGTCTCACATTCTCGTGGGTTCATGAATGAATGAATGAATTTTATTTTAGGACAGACAGTACAGGGCCATTGAACATTTCAGCATGAGATATGCGATATGAGAAGATGGTTGTACAAAACGGGCTTAACATAGTTGCTATATTTCACCCGGCTGTCCGTGAGGGGAGTATGCATACTCCGGACGGGACCTTAAACAAGTTAAAAACAAGTTAAAACATTGTTTTGTGGACAAATCATTATTCAGATATACTTTTTTTTATTTTAAATATGTGGTTTTGGTGGTGCAGTGGTTAGCACTGGTGCCTCACAGCCAGAAGGCCCTGGGTTCGAATCTCAGCCCGCCCAGGTCCTGTGTGGAGTTTACATGTTCTCCCCGTGTCTGTGTGGGGTTTCCTCCCTGAAACTCAATTTTCCCCCCACCACCAAAAACATGTTTTAGTTAACCTCTTCCAGTCAGTGGCTCTGGCTCAGAATCTGAAGTTGGTCCCCGAGTGCTGCATGGCAGCTGCCCATCGCTCCTCAATGATGGGTTAAATGCGAATAAAGAATTTCACTGTACCACTATGTATGTGTAATAATAATAACAATAATAATAATGATAATACATTTTATTTGTACGGTGCCTTACATCCCGTGGGATCTCGAGGCGTTACAAACAATAAAAACAAGATAAAACCAAAACAAATTAAGAGATGGTGTGACCTGAGCTAAAAAACATTGGTTAGAAAAATGCTTTAGACAAAATTAAAGTTTTTAGACCACTTTTAAAACTGCCAACCGACTGCGGCGCATGGCAGTGGTGTTTGAAGAAAACTAAAACTAAACTAAAAATAAAAGTACCTTCACATTTATAGTGCGCTGTCTTAACAGACCGAGCTACTGCGGTACTCAAATTTGAATATTGAAGCAAGTTTTGACATTTCCGAGACACTCTTCATTCCTTCTTTCACTACTTTAACAAACACGGTGTTCCGTGATTAAGTATACGCACCCCCAGTGCAATCAGACGTTCTCCCCTGATTTCTCTGCCTTCTGTTTTCTGACCCAATCTGGTTAGAACCAGTCGGCGTGGAGACATGTTTCTACTTTAAGATTTAAAAGATTTTTCTGAAATTACAACGGCGTGGAATAATAAAAAGTGGCCGTGCGAGGCAATTTGAATCACTCTCTTCTGCTCTGTTTCTCTGGAAATAGCTTTTGTTCTCCATTATTTATTTAATGTCTGGACCGGTGTGACCTGATATAAAAAGTGTAATTACTACGGCAATATGATCATTCACTCTAATAGCGTGGCGCCAATTTTGCAATGCTTTATTGGACTGGATTATTTAGTCTACTTTGAGCAGGTCCGCCTGGACGTATTTCTTAGATATTCAAAACTTGTTGTAATTATTTTAAGAACATTTATAAAGTATGCTCTCAAAAGATATATGAATGTATGAACATACACCTTATTTCTCGCAAGGGATGAACTTATCATGAGCAGTCATGGTCTTTTAACTTCAAGTATTGTTACATCTTCTATAGATTAGTTCCACGGACTCTTCTGGTGAATGGGGATGAGAGAACGGGAATGATCGGATGTGCAGTATATGACCGTGAGGGGAAGGGATCTCACGGCGCTGCGTGTGCTGTGATCCAAGCCACAGCAACAAGACTATGTATGGGGCTGGCCCCTGAAATGTCTTTTTTTAACGTAAACATGGAGACTGAAACTATGAGTGAATCGCTCTGCATTACTTTGTAATAGAAATGTGGTGTTTATGATATGAACTGACCGCCACAGACCCACAAAGAAATGGTTTTAGTGACAGTTAAGCGCCTATAATGCAATTGTTATGGTAAATTAATTAATAATTGTAAATGCGGTGTGGGCATGTGAGAATTAATATGAATATTAATGATGATGATAAGCTGGGAACAAAAACACAGTGTATCACCACAATTAATATTAGATTGCATACTCGCTCAACAGCTTCAATGATTCAGTGTGATGTCTTAGGATGATGCTTAATGTTTCATTGGACTCGAGGTGTTTATTTTTATGGATGCATTATTAAAAGCTATATGGTGTGTGTGTGTGTGTGTGTGTGTGTGTGTGTGTGTGTGTGTGTGTGTGTGTGTGTGTCTGTGTGTGCTAGTGTTTCCATCTCTGAGTAATATGTTTATGTGTGGGTTTTCCCTATACATGTTTGTGTGTCTGCTGGGCTATGCTTCACTGTACAAACATGCTTGTGTGCTGTTGTG